>MU167236.1:332925-346051 GCA_015951145.1 Cronartium quercuum f. sp. fusiforme G11 | reverse complement strand
AAAAAAAAAACATTTATTGTTAATAATAATGTACAGAGATGCATGTTGGTTTCAAGTGAACCATTTACAGTAGAGAAAAAAGTCTTTCTTTTTCTTTTTTTTTTTTTTTTACACAGCAAGTTCACAAGATTTGAAAGCTGAACTCTGCTTCTTTTTCTTCTTCTTCTTCTTCTTCTTCTTCTTCTTCCTCTTCTTTTGAAATAAATTTGACAATTTTTTCTCTAACATAACCCATACCTCTCAGAAAGATCACTGAAATTATAGTGGCTATGGTGTTCAAGAGAAAAAGTTATAGATTTTTTTTGTTTTTTATTTAAAAAAAAACAAAAAAAGAAACTTATTTCAAGTATTTTATGGATCAGTTTTAACTATTCAGATGATGGGAAGGACTGTCTTTTTTTGCTGTTAATTGATAAGGTAGGAAAAAGATATGAGATTTAGTAATATTTTAGCTTACCCAATAACACACTAGCCAAAAATGTCTCAAAGGCTGCTCATAAGCCTTGAAGATATACCCCTCAAGGTGCATGTTTTTGTGATAAGGTTCATACCATGAAGGTCCAGTGAAAAAAAAACAAAGGCCAAATATCAATACATCACATTTCATAGAGGAAGACATCCAGATTTTCCCAAAAAACCAATCTAAGAAAAACATTTTCCAAGTGTACCACATGAGCTCCCACTTTGATACCATCTGAATGACTGACTGCTCAAGTGACTTCAACCTGTAAGAGATGTTAGTACTTATCCATAAACAGATTTGGTTTATTTTTTTTTTTGAAATTCTTGGTGAATTATCCATTTACCTGAACAATTGTAGCAATACTCAGACCAAGTGCAGATGTGACTTCTGGGAATCATGGTGATATTTTTGGGTACCACCAAATCTCAAATTGATGAAAGTTTGATGTGATTCACAATTATTTTTATTTTTTCACCCAAAGAGAGATAGATAAGTCATATCAGTCTATTAAAGCTTGTATTAAACCCACATCTACTCACACAGACAAACACCCATGCAAAAAAAAAAAAAAAAAAAAAAAAAACTAAACTTATGTGTGAAGATGAGAAATAATGCACCCAATGAGGCTTGACTTTTCTCTTCTGTATGTTTCAATGCATACATAGCACCAACTATAAACTGAATCACCATAGTTTAATTTATTGAAAGCATAATCAAAAAAAAAAAAAAAATCAAAAAAATCAAGAGTTGAATTCCTACATATATACATCTTCCTTGATTTTTTTTTTTTTTTTCAAAGGAGATATTGTAAAACAATGGGAAAAAAAGCTCAAGAATGATAACCACAAGACTAATCACAAAGTCAGCACCCACAATTGATATTGAAATCACCAAAAAGTTGCAAGTCCAATAACTTGTGCTAGTCTTCAAAAGACAAGTTAGTAAGCATGAGAGCTGAAGTATAACACAAAAAAATTGTAAAAGATCTTTTCAGTACATTAGTATTTTTTTTTTCTTTCTGGATTTTGTAGAGTAGTATAGAAGAAAATAGTTTAAAAAAATGAAAAAAACTTACACTGGCAGCCAAACAACCTATGATCATCATGATCTGTCCTGGTAAGATGTTAGCTAGCCTACCAGTAATCAGAGTTACCAAGACCCCAACTCTCAAACTGATTCAAACCACCCAAGATTTGATGATTAGGGCACCAAAAATTAGTAGAATTCTATCTATCATAAAATTCAGTAAAGAATGTCTGATACTACATACTCACAGTGGAAGGAAGCAAATCAAAGTCTGACCTAGTGGAAGTTTAAGATAACTTTGAAAACTAAATGATCAATAAGGGAATCATTTCACATGTTAGATTCAATGTCAGAAATCTAATCTAGGATCACAAGTTTCAGTAAACTGGTATTTCTGGTAATGGGGCACTGACTACTGATTAAGGAAATAATTTTGATCCATGAATGCCATGTAAACAAGTCCTGAAACACAGTGTACTGCACTAAAGTCTAATTTCTTGAACAATGATACTTTTATTAACAGATTAGCAGACCTCTTTTTCTCCAGCTGGTACTCCCAAATGCCAAAAGCTGATAACAGAAGAATAGATATTGAAGGGTGTCAGTATGATGGCTTCCTTCCAGCTATAATGAGTTTTATTTTCCAGTGCTGTGACCAAGCTTAGCCCTGACACTACCAGTTCACCACCAATCCAATTGACACTTTTTTTCTTGTCTTCTACTTCTTGGGGTGGGTCAGGAAGTATAATGAAATATGCAAGAAGGGCCACCGTGATTGACAGGCCTATTGAGAAATAAAAGAACTAATGGATCCAATTAGTATTCATTGAGAATTAATTGAGAGCTGCATGTATGTAAACCATCAGGATAATAAAACTTGCTCACTGGAAAGCAGTGAAGGGTTTCCTGAGTTATGAAACCCCCAATGAAGAGCCCAACAGTGGATCTGAGAGGAGAGCCAGCAGAGAAAGTAGCAAAAGCTTCTGTTCTCATCTTTGTACCCAGAGCAAATGGACAGCCTAGAATTGCAAGAAGCAAAGGAGAATTGGCTGCTGCTCCTAACCCTTGAAGTGCCCTAAAAAGGGCAAGTTGGTGTAAAAATTTTGCCAAGGAGATTCCAAGTGAGAAGGCTCCAAAAATAAACAATCTAATCAAGAGGCAAAGTTTATGACCATACTAAACAAAGTGTATGTTAGTATCATAGAAACAGATGAAAATGACATGATCTCAATTAACATTGCCCCCTCTCAAAAAAAAAAGAAAAAGTTTCTTTTTTTGCCAGGTTCTCCACAGAAAATCTCTCAGGGCTGGTCTCAAATCCTTTAGGACTTTCAGGATACTATAGAAACTACCTACCTAAGTATGGTAAGCTCACCAGATGCCCAACAATATTGACAGCAAAAAATGTGGCCTTTGAAAGGACAGCAGAAAGGGTGCAAGCCTGGAAGAAAGTGAAGAAAAATTCTAACCTCAGCACCAACACTAATTCATCCTGATTATACCAAGCCCTTCAAACTGTATGTAGATGCAATTGATTTTTAGTTGTAGAGTAGTGTAGTGTTATTGATCAACTTCAGGGTGGGTTCAGTTATTTTCAGCTGTGGAGTAGTGTAGTGTAGTGCAGTGTAGTTGATCAACTTCAGGGTGGGATGAAGTGAGATGAGATGAGTTGTAGTGTCCTGTAGTGTTGTCAGCCCTGAGGACTGTAACAGTCCCATGGACTGAAACCAGACAGTCACAGGTAAAGTAATCAGGAGAAATAAGTGTAATACATAATATAAATTATGTATTACATGAGTAATAAGTAATGTACATATGTAAAACATAGTGTAACATATGTATTACATAGGTAATGAGTGATTACATATGTAGAAACATACTGTAATATATGTACTACATATGTAATAAAGTAGTACAACAATTGAACCACATCTCAGGCTCAGTCTCAAGAGTCATAAGCATAATATACTTATGACAGGAGCCAACCAGTAGGCCCTGACAGAAGAGTAACCAACCACAGGTTGGCCCACATAGCCCTGTAGAAGCATGAGCCTGAACCACAAGTCAGCCCATAGTCTAAAAGTAAGGTGGAGGTAACTTGAAAGGTATATAAACCCCCTCTCTCCTGCTCAGGAGTTGTTCCCTCCCCTCACATTTTACCACAACCACCTAAATTACCCAATAGCACAAATTTGAGGATACTTATAATAAAAGTCATCTGCTCAATAGTGCACAGGGTTATAGGTGTGAGAACATAAAGGTCAACAACCAGGTTGGTAACCTTAGAGTCTTGCAGACCCTTTGTCAGTGAGGACTCACAAAGGCAGAGATAAACAACCTAAAGCAGAAATAGAGCACTTGCTTAAAAGAATAAGGATTGGAGCCAGGCAGTTGCTGTGCTCAACTGTAGCTCTCCTTAAAAACTAGACCCAGTCCAAGGAGGACCAGGCCTCCCCAAACCCTCTCTTCAGAGGTCATCTAACTGCAGTCTACACTTGGGTGTGACCAGTGTAGACTAAACTTTAAGCCAGGAAGGGGCCTAACAGGAGCCACTCCCTGACAAGAGTATTGTGGGGAATACTGCCCAAACTAGGCAGCACATGGACTTTGCAGCTTTAAGGAAGCACATACCACCATTGCAAACCATAGGATTGACAACAACCTTCCCTTCCACAAAGCAGCAGCCCCTTCCCCAACAGCTTCACACTCCTCTGATTGCAGGTCCATGTTGCTATCCCCTTCCTCAATCCACCTGACTGCTGTGGCACTCCCAATGTACTAGGCAAGGGCAGAGCTTGAGAGGGACTTCTCAATTCAACAAAAGAAAAAAACAATAATGCCTCTCTGCTTACACTACAAGACAATTAACAGATGTTTTAACAGGTCTTACCCTGGCTTAAGGAAATTTGATTTAGTTTTTACAAACCTCTTGATGAATAATACCTCTACAAAAGTCTAGCCTCAATGGGGATCTAAACCAAGGTCTTAGAACAATTTGTAATTCCAGATGAATGAATAATAGCACACTATGAATCAAATAAGCAATCTCTATTAAATTAATAGAGAGAAAGGGAGCAGTTCTGGTTTTTTCACGAATAACAGGACACTAACTAACTATTCTCAAAGGGTCTTCAATTATTGAGCTCACAGACAATGTCCCAGAAAGGAAAGAGAGAGAGCCAGACCCTATATCTCCATCTCTACAACATGAAACACACACAAATTTTCACCAGACCTCCCAATCAGTCCAACCACAAAACAAATCACCTGCAAAAGCTCATACAACATTCACATGACTTCACTACACACAGAAAATCACACTACAAATAAGAAAAACCAATGAAATCCACCTATTTTCACCTATTTTTCATTCTAAACTTCATTTTTGCGAGTCTCTTTCACTATTGATGCTACAATGTCAAAACATACATATTCGGATTGTCCTGCCTCTTGTCTATAACTTACATCTCTACACCTAAGATCTATCTTCAAAACTACACATGCTATGTGAATGTGAATCCATAGTCCTTCTGAAATTACATCTTCAAATCACATGTAACATCCTCTAATCATACCTACACATGCCAAAATGACCAATACACTTTCACAACACTGTATCTCTCTAAACCAGTACTTCCCCTCTGTCTCAACCCATAATTCCACTCCTCCAACAATTAATACACCTCCAATACCCATGCACCTATTTTTAATACCCTTATATTTAATTCAATCCCTTATATTTATTTGTAACTTCTAAACTACTGATGCAATAAAAACACTTTAAAGATGAATAATGTAGCTGAGTCTTCTACGAGTAATTTGCACTAGTGTAACTTTGATTATCTTAAAAATTGAGTAAAAAAGTCTAATACACCAATTTAAATGCGCTTTTTTACTTCTGCATAAGGGTTGCTACTTATTGTACTTATAAACCATCTTGTATGCATTAGTAAAAGGTATTTGTTTTATAATTTCGTACAACTTTCATTGTTGTACTACCAGGTTATCTTTAAATTTGAAAGAGATATAAAAACCTGTAAACTCAAAATTAAGGATTAGAGTCATTTCTATGGTAATACAACACCTTTAAAGAGGAATTTGTATGTTTGTGACCACATAAAACATTGTATCAATGTTCAGGGAAAAGAATAATGCCCCCATAGAAGTCCCTTTTACCTTAAAACTCCCTTTTTCCACCTTTTATTAATGATTATAACACTTTTTCCACCTTTAAAACCCCTCTTACATGCTATTCCTCCTCCTATGACCTCAATAATAATTATAATTGTTAATATTCATCTTTGTTTCACATTATGTGCACAACACTGCACTTGCCTGCCAGCACAGGCCATGCCAACTTGAACCTACCCTCAGGCCTTCTGCCTAAAACCACTAACCCCACCATTCTGATGAGACAAGAACTTTTTCAAAAACTTAGCTTCAAACTGAAAAAAGTACCTGACATGAGGTGGACAACCCTGTGACCCACCAACCACCTCCATAAAACACTCCTCAGCCCTAACTCCTACCTCATAAGGGGAGGGCAAGAGCTATCTACCAAGAGGAGTACTTTCCTCCCAACACATGAGCTGCAACCCTCAGACAGGTCTGCAAGCCCCAATTCACCCACTCACAAACTTGACAAACGGTGGAAAAACTTAGGCACTAATACCCATCGACCTGGAAGTCTAAGCCCACTCCCCACTACCCGCAAGGACTGGCCTTCACCCCCTGAGAGGGAAACTATCGACCTTACACACTTAGACAGTACCTCCAGTGAGAGTGTTCCTGTGGGGAGCCCTCTCCTTTGATTAACAGAACACCAAAACAGCACTTTCCATCTCAGAATGTCACACCTGGACATACCCCCCTTAAGAGATGACAAATTACTGGTACCCCTCCACATACTGTAACGCTAAACTTACCCGATCCACCACCACACTTTGCCCTCCCATACTCCAAACCCTCCACAAGATTGAGGAGACCAGCTCCCTTTGTTAACAGGGGGAATCAATAAAACTGTCTAGATAGATAAATCGAAATCTCCACCTGATTTCTGAGGACCAGCATTAATAGTTCTCTATTCACAATTTGAATAACTCTTTCTGAGCCATTCATTTTATTCAAAGCCCAAACAGAGTTTTCAGAGATATTGTTTTTAGAAGTGATCAAGAAACAAGCTCCCAGATGTCCGAGAAAGTCTCTAAAACTTACCAACATATCAAAGCCCACTATTAATGATGCTGAAAGTCCCTACCAATCGGGAAGATGAAAAGGTTGCGAAATCGAGGTGACAAGTAAAAAAAAAAAAAAAAAAACCTTGGTATATATGCAGCAAAGTACAAAAGCATGTAAAGATACTTAAAGAGATCCCAAAGGTTTGAGAAACTTGAAAAAAATAAAAAAATCCTAGGTAGGTACACTTGGAAAAGATTAAAATAAAGTTCCCTATAATACACAAACGCACAAAAAGGCATGTCAGTATTACCAAAAAAAAAAAAAATGAGACATGGAAACCTGTTGATGTGTATGCTTACTTCGTCTCTGAGGTATTCTCCAACGTCAGCCTGATGAAAGACAATGATGGAGGTAGGATCGAGTTTTTTGGTATCAGTTGTACTTCGAGCTGTTACGCCAAAACCCTAAGTGATTGAGGGTAAAGTAAAGTGATCAGTTAGTTGAATAGTATTTGATCGACGACTTTTGTTCCCGTAAGCTTCGATCGATAGAAAAAAAAAACGATATATTTGAACGATAGAAAAAAAAAAGAGTAAACCAAGGACATACTAATGGAACGTCACTCATAGAGAAAATAACCACACCCTGATGCTCAGGCGTATCTTCAGTAATTCGACCTAAATGTGCTTTGACAACATGATTACCATACAAAAATGGCATCTCTCCATTCGGTTTGATCCACACCTTCAAGAACCACGAATAAAGATAAATGTTAGGTTTTGATGAACTTTGAATCTCAGTTCTTACTTATCAGGTATGAGTTTATTCTGACTTTATACTGTGCAAATTTAGCAAGCCAATCTAATGCAGTAACGTGTAATTTAAATTTCCCAGTCTTTGAAAATTTTCCAAGACAAGTTCCTAATGATATTAATTTATCCCTAGGAATCGATGTAGCATGTTTAACGAGTTTTTCAGAAACATAAAAGACTGTTCGAATATTTTCAAAACAAGAAACCCCCCCCCAAAGAAAATGTCAACAAAGTATCAGCAAGGGAGGATTTTAAAGGTTTGACAATAATGAGCTTCATATCTCACCTCGATCTCTGTGCAATCGAAAACAAAAATCTTCATCCTGCCTTTCGATTAGATGTACTAGATTCTTGCCAACGTAATTATGAAGTTTTGAAAACAAGGTCTGAAGTAATAGATAGAAGTCTGTAAGGACCACAGAGAATTTTGTTATCCAAATTTTGACGTACCTTCACTTCAGTCTGATCAGATTCAGAGACCAACATTGTTTTTTTGTTTTTTTGTTTTTATAAAAAAAAAAGCAAGCGTTAAAGTATAAACCGCGGAGAGACCTTCTTCAAAGCTAGTTCGTAAAAGTGACTGACGTCTGTAAGCGGTCTCATCTTATAATAATTCGTCCGAAGGTTCTTAAGAAGTTCTCGAGTTCCGAATGTGATTTTGATGTTCCTGAGTTTTGTGATAGATGATTGGGAAAATTTTCTGAAAAATCTGTCACGGGGCTTTCGTGTCTCGGGCAAACCCCGAATGGTTTGTACGTCCGGTACTATCCGTTACATGACACTTGTCCTTCACGGGAGCAGTTGGACCGATGTCCTCTAACCAATCCATCTCGAGATATTTTGGAGATGACAGCTTTCTTCATCGGCACTCGTGATTGGGCAGCCCGGCCCAATCCAGTTGGTCGCGCTCCTGATATCCTCACCCTGACCTCAATGGGACCTTCTCAGGGCTTTCAGGGGCTGTCTTAGCTAAGCAGAACCCATTCCATCTCAAATCAGACTGGATTTCCCACTTGCAACATCTTTTGGCCGGTGAGGGGACTGTGTTTTATATGGTAGGTCTTGTATACCATGTATAAACTTTACTTCAACTTGTAAAGTTTTCTTGGACCCAAGAACAACTCTGTGAACCTCACCAAGGCGCGCAGAACCCTGCTCAGAAATCCCGAGGGAGTGACTCTCTTGTCCAGGGTACCGACCGTTCCGCCTCAATCTCGCATGCTCGAGTTGAGGAAATCACTGCCCAAACGTTTAGGTCAACCTTGGACCCGGTCGAGAAGGTCTTCAAAAATGACAAGAGGTACAAGTCTAAGGTCAAAGAGATTCCTTAGTCGATGTTTTGACCCAAATCCCCAAAATCCAGTCACTCGTCTCCAACTTCTCCGGTCGTCTTCAGCTTAACAAGAGCATCAACCCTGACGAGCCCGTCGCTTACGGTGCTACTATCCTCACCGGTCAGACAAGTGAGCAGACGCTGGATGTGGTGCTGCTTGATGTCGCTCCGCTCTCGCTCGATGTTGCGATGCAGGGTAACGTCTTTGGGGCTGTTGTTCCCCGTAACACACCTATCTTAACCCACAAGTTTCGGACGTCCACCGCCGTCAAGGAGAATCAGTACGAAGGTGAGCGTGTGATTTTCGAGGACAACAGGCTCCTGGGTAAATTTGAAGTGAGTCCGACTACATTTTTCGACTTTAATCTTCAACTCCAACCAAACTTCTCCCTAACTTACACCAATCTATCTTCAATACATCCTCGATAAACGATTGAATCAGATATCATCGGAACTTTGATTTACTCTGACCGGAAAATTCTTATCTTGTCTTCCATAAGTAAAGCATGACTCGGATTATTGTCGGCCAGCTTATCCTGTTTAGTAAATTTTATGCAAAACAATTAAATACCCAAACAAAGATAATATACTTGTAAAGCTTTAAACTAAGCTTTGTACGAATAAGCGATGCATTGTACACTCCATATATATCAAATTCACAAGTTACAAGTCCACATCGCCAAATCAAGCTCCACGATCACCTCAACCTTGAAACTCAATCGGTTGACCTGTCTGCCGGCCGAGCTCATGCTCGCCATCGTGGACCACAGGTAAGTTTTGGGGAACTGCTTCGAAGCAAACTGTCCTTCAGATTTCTGACTTTGGTCAATAGGACGATCTGCAAGCCGTTGTTGTAGAAGGTAAGCAAGCAGTCTTCAGTCACTCTGTCTTTCACGTCGCTGCATAAATCCGCTTTGAAAAAACAAACTCTGTGGTTCTTGGTTTCCGTTGATCGACTGATCTAGGAACTCACCTTATCACCTCCCAAACGACCTGTTTCATTCGATGGGAGATAAAAGATAAGTATGTGTACTTCTGGTTTTCAATTTAATTTTGTTCTTTGTAAATTATGTTTACATGTTTTAGCCAATTTCCTTCTCAGTCACAACCTTTGGGATGTTATATGCATCTCGAGAATTACTGAATAGTCTCAAGACACCAAAGATGAGGAACAAAGATAAGGTACCTGATAGATGGTGCAATAGTATGTATGAGTGTACTGGCCTAACTCTTGCCTACAAAATAGTGTGTTGACCTGGTAAAGGTCAGATTGATGAAGAAAGGGCAAGAGATGAGCAGAGTGACTACTTGATCTAAGGAAAAAATAAACAGATAAGAGATAAGCTAGAAAGGGAAATAGAGTTCAGATGTATGCACCGCCAGCAAAAATTACTCGGACAAGGCTGTCCGAGGTGTTCTCGGACAGCCTTGTCCGAGTAATTTTTGCTGGCGGTGATTGCTCCAACCTTTTAAGAGGAAATTAATTATCCTCTGGCTCAAATAAAAACCAGCTTCAGACTACCAGTATCATATTACCAACTACATCTTTATACTGAGTGTGTTGATTGAATACCAACACATTATAGTACCCCAAAGCTTTGATTAAGACTGAGGCAGTTTGGTCTAGTGCATCACAGCAGGGAAGCACCAATGACTTGAGTCATGGTTAGTGACTCTGCATACATAGCATGAGTCATATACAAGACTCTGTTGGGTAAACAAATTTTCCAAGATCCATAAATTTGACTCACTCATACAGTGAGGAGTCAATTGCCTGTATGGAGTCATACACTCATTCATTCATGCAATTTTAAGACATTGCCAATTTAAAACACAAATTGTCCATGACTCAAGGTTCTGATTTACTCTCCAGGCCAACAATTAAAAACATTTTAATTTATTGCCCCATTTCCTTTTCTCTCTTTCTTCATTACTTGACATATTAGTATCATTGATATTGGATCAGGACTTAGAAGATGTTAAGGATAGGTTACTGCCTAAACCCAAACTCTTATGAGCCACTTGATTAGCTGAAGTAGAGGTTTGATAACACATGGTAGAACAGTGAATAAAGCTTTTGAGAATTGAGATTGAGAATTCACCAGTGCATTCAAGATAAAAGGAAGTGAGAAGGGCAGGAGTACAAGATTTGACCAGAAGGACAGAGGCTTTATAGACTTCCATCTCCTTGTTTGACCAAGAGAAGGTCAAAAACAAGGAAGGAAAAGATCCAAGTTGATAGGAAGTTGGCAATGGCTATCTCAAAAGGAGACCTCTCCTCAGGAGAGGTCCAAAAAAGAAATTGGAGATATAATTACAACTCAATGCATATGTAAACAATGACTCCTTTAAATCTGCAGGAGTCATTGTTTGCTACACATGTGACTCACAGTGAGTTGTTACTGTAATAAAATTCCTTTGATACCAACTCTGTTAACTTAACCAAGTCCCTCCTGAGATGCAGGCCTCAAGGAGGGACTTATAACAAAAGCCAAAAAACTGGCCTGAGAGAGACAGACTGTCAGGGGGGAGCTTCTGTTAGGCTTCCTCCTGGCTAAGAAGGTTCTAGACCAAGGATGAATAAGCCCTAGAGGAGTCTACACTAGAGTTCCCCAAGTGTAGACTACAGTTAATTGACCTCTAATGAGAGGGTTTAGATGAAGATCTTGGGACTTACTCCCTGAGGATGATCTGTCTTTGAAGCTGGGCAAACAGCTTCTTGCAGAATATATCCTGACTATAGGCCTTGTTGGGAGTTCTTATGAATCCATCATTTTTATCAGACAAGTAACTCTGGCATAGATAATTCAAATGGCTGGCTACAGAGGTCAAGATGGAAGGCCAGAAGTCACCTTCCTGCTGCTGGAAGCACAATGCACAAAATTGAAGAATGTCATTGAGGACTTCACCTCATGTCAGACTGAAGATGACACAATGTGGGCATTGGCTAAAACTCTGCCATGTTTATGTGTCTCTTTGGCTGTATACCTTTGGTGAGTCTACAGAACATCTGCTGTTCTACTCTGATGATTTTTCTAACTGAACTGACTCATACTCTGACAGGTGTGGTTGCATTCCTGTCTGAGAGGACTGTGTATATTGGGGTGAAGTAAAGCAGAATCATAAGGCACAGATGCCTCCTTGTCTGTGCTCCAATTGCAATTCACAGGCAGCAGTGGAGTTCTTGCACAGGAAGCATATACTGACACTTCACAATTTTGACAAACTTGTGAACTCTGCAGTGTTTACTTTGCCAACAGATCCATGGATTCTGCATTTGACCTTACTTATCCACCCTTGATTACCACTCAGCCTGGTGATTCATTTGCTCATGACCTATGGTACATTAGGCTGACCTTTCAGCTTTTAGTGGCTTTTCTGGGGGTGTGCAACAAAGAATATCCAGGGGGCAGTTACCACTATCTGGATGATTCCTTTTCCCCCAAACTTGCTTAGATGTTGAGCTGTAATTACAGGCACTTCTTGGCAATTTGTGACTACACTCCTGTACTTGCCTTTGAACCATTACCAAACACCTATGCTGCTATTCATGTAGTTTTGTACAGTTGGAGCAAAAGCCCTGACCAATGGGACATCCTTTATCTGACTGAAGAAGAAAAAACATGGCAAGATCAAGCCATTTTAGATGCTGAAGGTAGTCAAAAACAGGCTCTTGTACAGGCTAGAGTGAGTCTCTTTCAAACTTTCCAGGTACCAGCTTAACTGTTCTGACATTGTGAATTCCTTTAATATCAAGGCTGCTAAACAACCAAAAAAAACCCATCTGAACCCTGGCAAAAGCTTCTTTGCACTATAGTTACATATTACAGGAACCACTGAAAAGACATAAGTCACACTGTAAAACATGTGTAAGTATGTTACACAAGTGAGTACACTTATAAAGGGTAAGTATCAAGTGTGATATTATTGTAGATTTGGATTCTATGGACCAAATTAGAATTTTGTGATTTCATACACTTTTCTTTAGAGCTAGGCTGACAACAACCCCCAGATGTTAAGGCACTGGATTTGAGAGGGATTCTGAGGTGATTTCAACCATGACACTGTGTGCTCTTTTCAACAAGTCACCTTCATATGGACAGGGTGTTGGATGTCATATAGGATGTCTTGTGTTGAGTCCCACCCATGGTTCTCAGCACTCCAACACTGTCACTGCCAAGATATTTGTATCGGATGGGCCTATCCGATGTTCTATCACCCCAAGATATGTAATGCAGTGTCAGTAGGATTAGGTGCAATGGAATTACTATGAGTATCTAATGCTCTGACACCATATTGCAGTGTAATTCCATC
>MU167236.1:283294-299208 GCA_015951145.1 Cronartium quercuum f. sp. fusiforme G11 | reverse complement strand
TTGAAACTGAGTATGAGTTGTAATTGTCCTTGTTAGCACATGGCACTTTGGTGCTCAGGGCTGACATGGTTTGTCAGGTTTTCTTATAATAGTTGCTGTTGATTATTTCCAACTTGCAGGGAAGACACCTGCTTCCACATGGTGGTCAACTATAAGCTTGGGTTTCAGCATGATTGGTCACTTGGAACTCTATTATTTCATTGGGAATCTCATCTGGTCCCTGGGCTTTCCTGTTTGGCAGCTTACTGACAATCACTTCTAGTTCTTCTTGCATAGGCACAGGGGCAAGACCTGCCTCTGTCTGGTAATGCTCAAGAGATGTTGCTTATGTTGCAGGGTGTTGAGATGGTTGAAGTGCCTTTGGAGAACAGCTTTGCCTTCTTGCCCTTCTCTATTGCTGAGGTCCTGTCTTGGTGGTAGAGGAGAGCTACAGTCCCCAAACTCTGTGGCTTGGTGTAAGAGAAGGCCTCAAAGGTTTTTCTTCCTTGGCTGGTTGCTAAGAAATTCCACCAGTGGCAGTGTTTCATGTCTTGGATGGCTTCCTTGACATGAATAACTCACATCCAGTAGCAATCCAATGCTTCCTGGCTTTGGCTCAGGGTTAAACAGCCTCTTGCTAAGTTGTGGTTCTTGATGAGGGGCCTGAGGGTTAATTCATCCCACCAAGCCTTATGCCTGTGCCTGTTATTCTTTACTACCTTACCTTGTTTATGGAAGGCATTTAGTACACCACCTTTGGCCAAGCACACATTGTTATCATTCAGTCAATCTATAGATTCAAAGGAGTCTGCCATGCTACTCAGCTGTTTGGTGACCTCATCAATGAATTCTTGAGGCTTTAACTTCTTCAAGTTTGCTGGGTTATGAATCTTTTCATTAGGCTCACCCTGTTCCAGGAACACCATTATTAGTGCCTGGTGATCCAAGCCATAATCTCACTGGTTGTTGTTGATGTTGGTCAGGATTGCATCACTTTGTAATTCATCCAAGTCAGGTCTATAGTAGTGGCTACTATGTTTTTTGTTGAATTGTTCCTCCACCTCAAGAAGAAGGTTGGGACCTGTTTCATCAAGACAAGTTTGTGAGCTGCTGTACAACACATTTTGACCAGGTCTGTTGCCTGTGGGTGCACATGCATATGTCCCTTTGTGTTGTGATAATGTTGGTGAAGGAGTATAGAGTGTAGTTATAGGGTAATGATAAAACTGACAATGTCATAGCATCACCATATGTAAACAAACATACTGCATGCTATTGTAAATGTGTATGGCATAGATGTGCATCTTCTTATAAGATTGTATGGTCTGGGATCAGAGTTTGTTTCCTTTTTTTTCTTTCTCTCTGAGTCATCCCAAATGTCAGCCCTGAGCACCAAAGTGCCATGGACTGACAAGAAGAATTACAACTCATACTCAGTTTCAAGAGTAACAAAACAGTACTGTACTTAATAACTGAGTTTGATTATTACAGAAATGAACTCTATGTGTAAGGTCACATACAGTTACCTATTATAGCTTTAACAGAAGAGTTGTAATCCATACTGTAACATATGTATAGTTATGTTATATTAACTGATACACATCTTACTGCTATGTAAACTACATGTTATTATTTCAGTAATGAATTTTACATGTAAAATAACTTACAGTTACTATGTACACTCTCTGCAGAAGAAGTGTGATTCATACTGTAATACATGTGTAAACATGTTACACAAACATGTACACTTAGTATTGATAGGTAATAAGTGTAATATTTGTGGAGAATCAGATTCTATGTAATAAATAACCTATAGTCTCATCTTAGAGTTAAGCAATAACTTTAATAATTAAACAATTAATAGTGCAAACAGTATATCTTGAAGATATCAACTGTAGAACTTCACACTTAAGTAGCTAGTGTAGTTTTTGAGCTACAGTTGAAGTAATGAAAGTTTTATTAATCAAACATATATTTCCCTTCGAGGAAACGTGTTTGAATATACTGTATCTGTATCAGTGATATGTGCAATACAGTACTGGTACAATTTCTCACAGAGCCTTGAGTAAATTTGATCACTACCTACAGTTGATCAACTGACAAGTGATGCAATTCAATCAAGGAATGAACAACTCCCCCATGAGAACCTTTCACATTGACTACAGTTGAAATGATATACTGTACAAAGAAATATTTACTCATTATACAATAAAATACATTTGAAATGGTTTGATCCCATGAATCAATGACATTGTTGATTCCTTATGAGAAAAACAAACTACAGGTTCTCATCCCATCCTTGACCTCAAGTAATAAAAGGTTTGTTATTGGTCCAAACAAGATAAATCAAAAGTACTAGTTGATTTAGCTACTGTAATCACAAGGTTGGTAAATCAAATATACTCTACACTAAAAGAGTTATTGATCTGGGCTAAAGGCACAGAACAGTGAGTACCTTCTAGGCCTCAGAACCTCCATAAAAGATCTTCCATTTGCTCATGCTAAATTCCCATCATCACTTACCACTTCATCAAAGAAACAACTATACATACAAGTATACAATTAAACATACCCTTCTTATATTCCAAGGATTATTAGCAGAATTGTCTGTTTCATTTCTAGAAGTCTAGTTTCGTGATCAACCTTCTTTTTAAAGCTATTTGATTGATTTCTTGCTTGCTTACACCTTTTAGATCTCTACCTCATCCAAATCCTGTATATTTCAACAAATCCACCCTCTAGAAGTAAAACAAAAGTCAGTAGGATTTGTTCCCCTTTGGGATTAATCTTAGACATGTTTCTGGATCAAGTACTAACTACTTGGACACTCTATAACCATCTATTACCCTGGGTTCATCAATCCCTGCTACACTAACTTGTGAGAATAAATTTGGAACACCTGATAGGTTGATTGGGTTATGAGGTATCAGTCCTCTGGTTATGCCTCTCCTGACTTGTTAAGGTAAAGGGCTGACCTGATAGGTTAATTGGGTTATGAGGTATTAGTCCTCTGGTTACACCTCTCCTGACCTGTTAAGGTAAAGGGCTGACCTATAGTAAGAGAGACATATGGTTGAGGAAAGTGAGTTGAGTGAAAGTGAGATAACAGTTAGAGAAGGAAATACAAAGTACCTATAAAGGTACAACACATCAAAAATCTCAGGAGGTAGTGAGCTGAAATTGCTCATGATCTGAGGACAAATAAGAGGAGAAATTGGGAAACAATATTGTGTTAGATCCGTACATATGTCTTTACTATGTTTGTTCTTGACAATATGATGAAGAAAGTTAAGAGAAAAGGAAGGTGGGGTATGTATGTGTTCTCTTTCTGCAGATGGAAAAGAGAACTGTACTATGGGAGAGTAGGATTGGTCTGAGTAGGGATAGATTTCTCCTGTCTTTCTTATAAGGCTATTTACTTGTTTCTGGTATGCCTCTATCTTGTTAGTCTTCATCAGTTGTATATCAACAACTTGTGTTTGCTTAAAAACTCACCTAGAGTGATTGCCAGAGCCAATAAGAGTCAGTGAAGAGAAATAAAAATATATTTGGTTTCTTATTAAGCCTGATATATTCAGATAAGGCTTGACAATTAAGCTTGTGAACACATTCACACCTAAAAGCTGTTTCCTTAGTAGCTAGCCCTCAATCTTATGGTTATTACACCCTTTCTTTTAGAGCTAGGCTGACACCAAGACCCAAGATCTATTACTTAGTTAGCTAGCACCCATGGCTAACTTCACTGTATCAGTCTTTGCTTTTGGTTTTGGAGAATCTCATAGAATCTACACTTTGAATTCCATTGGGGGTGATGTAGATCAGAGTCCATTGCAATCACTATTGTAATAGGTCTTACAGAATTTTTTGTCAGCCAGTCTTTCAAAACAGGGAAGCTTGCATTGCAGGTAGGAGCACTCAGGGGATTGTAGAAAGACACTACTTGGAGTTTTGGCATGGTACTTCCTGGCTGTTGTAATTCTATTGCCATGATATACAGGGATGCACTGGGCAGTACATTTACATCTTCAGAGGCCATAATCTCTGTCACATAGATACATGTTCTGACCCCCAAGCCTTTATCTTGCTGAGTAATCATATGGAGTGATGAGAAAGAATGGGAACACCTGTTCTGGGTATAATAGATATGAGGAATAGTTTCTCTGAGCATGCCTCTCCTGACCTGCTAAGGTATGAAGCTGACCTAAAAGGTACAGCATGAAGGTGGATTCAGGAGGTTGTGAGCTAGTTCAGGTTATAGTTTGGTACACAATCAAGATCAGATGGGACATTTATAAGGGATCACAAATAGAAAGTTATCAGAGTGAAATGTGGGGTACATATGAGTTCTTTTTCCGCAGATGAGAAAAAAGAATTATACAATAGTTGAGATCTGGGGATATGTGGGGTGGGATTTTGCCACCTTGTCTACAAGCCTATCAGTTCATGCTTCTACAGTGCTGTAAAAATGAGGTTGTGTCAATTGAATATCAACATGTGATAGCATGCCAGGCTGGGTGTGATGGTATGTTGTAGGTAAAGTAAGTCTTTGCAAGTTCCTGGAGGAGGAGGATAGAGAATTCAATTTTTATAAGAATTTCATTCATCACTGTTGGTCAGTTGAAGCAATTCAACTGGAGAATTTTGAAGTCTGTTGGGAAGAAAGTGACAGAAACAGGAAATGATATAGGTTCAATTTTGAATCTATTTTCCACACAGAATCTCTACGAGAGTCCTTACCTTCATCAATCACAGAAAACAGATAATTGATCATTATTAGCCAAACATGTTTAAAACAGCTCAAGAGAGAAACACAGAGGCTAGAGCATAGAAAAACGTCGAATAGCTAAAAAGGAAACTTGAAATGTGAAAAATGTTATATGACGTGGAAAGACTTACCTGACAGAAACAGGAAATGATATAGGTTCAATTTTGAATCTATTTTCCACACAGAATCTCTACGAGAGTCCTTACCTTCATCAATCACAGAAAACAGATAATTGATGAAGAAAAAGGACTCTGGTGATTCTGTTTCTGCCAGGTATTTCAATCCTCCAGTGATATGGATTAGGTTTGAAACAGTGAGAGATTTGTGTTACAGTAACATCCTTGTGACCAAAATTTTCAGTGACACTACCTAATCTGAAACCTTCCCAATTTAATGAAATGTTGCGTAGGGAAAGACTTGAAATAAAAATTGAAGGAAATTGAATTAAAAATGAATTTAGAAAAATAAGAAAAAGAAAAATTTCAACATCCCCCCATTCCCAAGCACCATTTACTTTAGTCCTGTGTCCTTAATTGCCTTCTTTAGAAGGACTTTACCTAGAGGTTTTGTTAGAAAATCCGCCAGCATTTCTGAGGTAGCTACATGTACTATTTCAATCAGTCCTTCCTGATATTGAGCTCTGATAAAATGATATCTTCTATCTATATGCTTTGATCGCTTCTTGATTGCATCTTCTGTCGCTACTGATATTGCTGACGTACTGTCTAAATGAAAAGGAGTTGGTTCTGTCAGCGGGAAATGAATGTCAAATAGAAATGCTCTAATCCATGCCAGGTGACGTGAAGCCTCTGATGCCGCCATGTATTCGGATTCGGATGTGGAGAGGGCAATGACTGATTGTCGTCGACTTTGCCAGCTGATCATCCCCCCATTTAGTAACACAAGGTATCCGGAGACTGACTTCCGTGTTTCAGGACATTGTGAGAAATCTGCATCCGAGAAAATTTGCAGGGTGTCAGTTACTGGAGTCGCGTTTGTGCAGTATGATATAGCTAAATCCACAGTTCCCTTGAGATATCTAAGAACATGTTTTGCAAGTAGCCAATGGGTATTGCTCCATGCATTGCCAAATCGGGAGAGTTGTGATACCGCATGACATATATCCGGTCATGTCGAATTTGCAATCCATTGTAAACATCCTACAATTTGTTGATACGGAAGATCTTTTGCGGCCAGGACTTCTTCTGATGTTGCAGAGATAAGAGAAGTATTGACTGGTAATGGAGTAGGTACTGCTTTACAGTTTGTTAACGCAAATCTATCCAGAACGTTTTCTATGTAATGTGTTTGAGATAAAGAAAACTTTCTGTTAGGTCTATCATATTCAACCTTCATGCCGAGATATAGTTTTGGTTCCACTGTCCATTTTACTTCATATTCCGAGTTTAGCATGGTCTGAAAATCTGTTAATAGTTTTTCCGATGAACTAAATACAAGGGAATCATCCACGTGTAGGTGAATAATAAGTATCCCCCTCATGTCTTTAAGTACATAGACTGCTGGATCGGTCGTTGTCGGAAGTAGTCCAAATGCTGCAATTGATCGTTCAAATTTCTGCTGCCATCTCCTCGCTCCCTGTTTAGATCCATATAGAGATCTATTCAGTAACCAAACCTTTGATGGCATCGCTTGATTCTTGAAACCTCTGACTTGATAACAGTATACTGTTTCTCCCATGTCCCCATTTAGATACGCTGTTTTAATATCAAATTGTAATATTATCCATTGTTCAGCTGGAGCTATTGCCATAAGTATATGCATTGAATCTGCCCTTCCGACCGAGGCGTATGTGTCTAGATAGTCTACTCCAAAAATTTGATGATTTCCAAAAATAACATATCTTGCTTTGTATTTGATGATACGATGGTGTTCATCCCGTTTTTGACTAAATATCCACATACCTCCTAGTATGTTGGCACCTTCGGGTGGGTCTACTAGTGTGCCTACATTATGTTCGATAAAACTGTCAAACTCGTCTTGCATGGCCTTCTTCCATTGATTCTTGTTCGGACCCGACATCGCTGATTCATACGTCGGATTATTGTTTTGATCATCTCGTTCATCCCGTGCAATGAAACCATATCTTACTGGAGGAAGTATCGTTCTTGTTGACCGTCTAGGTGAAATCTGTCTCTCCGTGATGTTCCGGCGTGTTTCATCCGAAATGGGAGTTGACATAGTTTCCGTAGGTTCTTCTGACTGTTCTGTTTGATCCATGTGTTGATGGGTCACAGTCTCTGTGTTTTCTGCGGATATGGTTGAAACTTCCTCCGTATTCATTTGAGGTTGATTCTCTATTTGTGTCAAAGAGTTATCGATTGAGTTTGAGGTTGTCAGAGGTATGTTTTGATTTATCATTATGATATCAGGCTCTGCAAGGTAATCTGGTAAGGAATCCTTTATTGTCTTTCTGCTTACTGATTCTTCATGATTGAATGCTGGAAAGTTGTTTTCATCGAAGCGTACATCTGATGATACTATTATTTTCATAGATAACTTATCCCAGATTCGGTATGCATTTGATCTTGGTTCTAGACCTACATATATCATTCTCTTAGCAGGTGATTCTAATTTGGAAACATTTTCCTGTTTCACATATGCTAAACATCCCCAAGGCTTAAATCTCTTTATGTCTAGTGGATGAATGTGTCCTTTCATGTACTGAGATATGATCGAAAAAGGAGATTTCATATCTAGTGCAGCTGATGGAGTGTAGTTTATCTGTAGAGTGCAATAAAGAGCTAATTCTCCCCATAGGTACAACGGTAGACCAGATTGGACCAATTGAGTTCTCATTTTGGATAGAAGAGTCCTGTTATATCTTTCCGCCACTGAGTTTGACGTAGGTCTATTAGCTGGTCCGCGCTCAGTTTCAATGGCACTATCTTTGAGAAAGCTTAGGAATTTGTTGGACGAGTATTCCCCTCCTCGGTCTGATTTTAGTTTCATTATCTTGTAACCTGTGTTCAATTCAATCCAGTTCTTGTATCTTTGGAATGCGCTAAAAGCCTCATCTTTTGTATTTAACAAATACACAGAGGAATATCTAGTGTAGTCATCAATAAATGTCATTATGTATTTCTTTTTACCGTATGATTGAGGGAAAATCGGACCCATGAGGTCTGAATGAATACAAGCTAATGGTTGGGTAGATCGATGAAAAGAATGAGTTGTTATTGCCCTAGTAGCTTTCCCCATCATACATGCATCACACAGAGAAAAATCAGACATGTTGGGGGCAGGGATATTGTTCGTCTTCAGTATTTGAATTACTGCTGTGGGATGTGCATGTCCGAGTCGTTTGTGCCAGAGGTCAGCTATGGGTGCAGTTTGGTTAGAGACAGCCAAAGCCAAACGCACTGGAGATTTGACGTAAATTTGCCAAAGTCGAGTGATCGGATTACGGTGGAATCTAATCAGAAACTTTCCAGTTGGGCTTTGAATGTCGGCTGTCGTTGTTGTCCAATTAATTTTATAGCCTGCGTCATATAACAGTCTGACAGATATTAAGTTTACAGCTAGTTCACTTGCATATAATACTTTGGTTATCCTTAGCCCCCCTAATATAACTGTTCCCTGATGTCTCGCAAACACTTTACCATCTTTGGAGGCTACATTAATAGGGGAAGGCTGTATGTTCTCTAAATCTGATAGTAATGATTTATTTCCAAACATGTTTGCTGTTGCCCCTGTATCTAATGTGATAATTTTAGTTCTATCCGAGTTAGGAGTGGTTGCAGTGAATGCTTCATCATAGTATGAAGGTCCAGTAATAGATGATGAGGAGACCTTCTGTTCAGTTGAAGGTGAATCCGTTGCTATTTGAGCTGAGTTTGGCTTGTTAGACATCATTTGCTTGTATTTTCGAATCATTTCTCTTTCCTCGGCCCGAATCCTCGTATTGCAGTGTTCATCTGTATGTCCAACGTGTCCCAAAGAACATATTGGATGTTTCCTTGGCTCTCGTTTCGGTTTCGTCCTTTTAACGGATGTGACTAGAGCATTATGAGAGGTCGCTTCCTGCAGATGAGTCACCTCAGTTCTGGATACCTCCATTTGTAATAATGTGTAAATTCGATTTAGAGAAATAGATTCAAAATTGGATGCAAGGGTCGTTTGAACTAGGGGATTATATTCTACTGGTAGTGACTTCAGTAATAGAATTGCTATGTAATGTTCTGATATTGTTATGCCTGGAGTAGAACGTTGATTCGAGATGAATCTATTGTGTAGCTGTCTGAATTTGTGTACGTGTTCACCGATTGATCCTCCTGGTTGCAATCTAAGGTTTACTAGGTCAAAAAATAGAGTCGCTGTCGACAGTCCCCCTGAGTCCCCATGGTGTTTACAAAGTACTTCAAAAGCCTCTCGAGCAGTGTAATAGTTCGTAATAACTTCAATGTTTTCTTCGTCAACTGTCGATTGGATGGCATTTAATGCTTGGCAATTTCGTACTGTATGTGCATTAAGTAAAACAGGATCTGTCGGAACTTCTATATCCTTGAGTATGTAATCTTGTAGATTTAATGCTCCGAGGAATGTTACTAATCTCATTCTCCATGCGTGGAAATTACCTGTCGATAGTACCGGTATCGAAGAGTAATTGGATTGTGAGAGAGAGATTTGTGGAGAAGGATTGTTTGATGTCATATCGGCCGCCATTTGGTCTAATTCGTCTAGTCGTATCGAATCAAATGGTTGTGATGCTTCAGATTGATCTCTTATATTCGGATTTATAGTGTTCGAAGTATTATCTGAAATATCTGAGTGTACCGATACTGGAGGAGAGGAGGCGATTGGATTCTCTAGCGGTGATGAAGGTGTCATTGGAGAAGATGGTTGAGATATGAAATGTTCTCTATCCATTCACTAAAACGGGATGCCTTCTTAGTCTGTTACTAAAGGTTCGAGGAGATTTTGAGTGTGAGAAAAATTAAAATTCAAAACTGAAACTGAGCTAGAGCGCTGGGCTCATAACCTGACAGAAACAGGAAATGATATAGGTTCAATTTTGAATCTATTTTCCACACAGAATCTCTACGAGAGTCCTTACCTGACAGAAACAGGAAATGATATAGGTTCAATTTTGAATCTATTTTCCACACAGAATCTCTACGAGAGTCCTTACCTTCATCAATCACAGAAAACAGATAATTGATCATTATTAGCCAAACATGTTTAAAACAGCTCAAGAGAGAAACACAGAGGCTAGAGCATAGAAAAACGTCGAATAGCTAAAAAGGAAACTTGAAATGTGAAAAATGTTATATGACGTGGAAAGACTTACCTGACAGAAACAGGAAATGATATAGGTTCAATTTTGAATCTATTTTCCACACAGAATCTCTATGAGAGTCCTTACCTTCATCAATCACAGAAAACAGATAATTGATGAAGAAAAAGGGCTCCGGAGATTCTGTTTTCTGCCAGGTATTTCAATCCTCCAGTGATATGGATTAGGTTTGAAACAGTGAGAGAAATGTGTTACAGTAAACATCCTTGTGACCAAAATTTTCAGTGACACTACCTAATCTGAAACCTTCCCAATTTAATGAAATGTTGCGTAGGGAAAAACTTGAAATAAAAATGAAAGAAAATGAAATAAAAGAAAAATAAAAAAAAGAAAAATTTCAACAGAAAGTAGGTATGTCAGTATCATTTTCTGGTGTGTCTGGGGGGGGGGGAACTAGTTGGGCTGTGATGCCTTGAGCCTCCTCTTGTCTTCTTTGCCTTTCATTATTATCTATGTGTCTACATGTGTCAGGTCTCATCTTTGATTATTCTGAGTCAATGAGTATCTTTTGTTTCTCAGGGCATGTTGCACTTTTTGTCGAGTGGCGGTACTTCTTATCCTCAAAGTCAAGTGGTGTTGCAATGTTTCTGACTGTCAATCTCAATACACCTCACACAGGTTTGGTTTCTCTCTATTACGCAAGATCTTCTGTTGTGGGATTTACCGCACTTTGAGCAAAGCAGAGTGTTTTTCCATGCATAGGAGATGTGTCCCGGCTCTAAACATCTAAAACACTGTAAGGGAAGTTTTTTGTAAGTTTTACTCTGTAGATGCTCCCCATCAAAGTTTATGCCTGCTCCTTTTTTCTCCAGTCTTTTTCTAGATTTCTTTACTGATCAGGTTCATAACCCTCGAGCCATGTTGTTTCCCATTCCCTTTCGGGTCTCCAAGCCAGCAGATTTATTGAACACAACCAGGTGGAAGGACCAGGTTTTCTTCCTGCAAAGATGCTTGGAGGTACTCTGGGCTCAGGACGTTGGCTGTCGGCACGCTGTGTAGCACTATTGGGTAGACTACTGGGTGTAACATCAGATGTAGGTCAGCTTCTTTAGTCCATAAATGCCTATTTTCATGGAGCCACTTAGCCTGTGCGCGCGTCGCCGTAAATAACTTAATTGCCCCCGATTGCAGCCTGGCCACTGATTCTACCGCCACATCTGTCTCGTCAATCTTGGCGTTCACCCTTTGAAGGGCCGAGTTGATGCGGGTTGAAAAGTCCTTGGTGATCACTTTTTCAAACAGGATCGTATCTCTTTTGTTGTAAATCGTGATTGAAGCCGCCTTGAACTCGTTTATGAACTGGTTAGTTGGCGGTACAGGTGGGGGGCACGAGCGTTGGGCCTTGTTGGGAGCGATGGGTGTGGCGTTGACTTTGCCGCTGCTTGTGCCCATGATACAGTGGTTGGGTTGGTCGAGGGGTCCACCTTCGAACCACCGTCTAGTCTCCTGACTGCACCGATCTGTAGTTCGAGGTGAGTTATCCTCTTCTCCTGCTTCTTCTCGTACTCTTCCCTGTTGCGTCTGTGTTGCTCTTCACTGAGGCACGCAGCTTGGAGTCGCTTCACAACCATGGCTGAGAGTTCAAGACTACCATCTGCCTTGCAGCTGGAAAACAGAGTCTTTCAGGTTTTGAGGAAGTCAGTCGGGGGCGGGTTCGGCGTCGTCGGGGAGGGCCGTAGGTCCTCATCAAGGTCCATTTGAAGCGATGAACGCGTCTCGTGGCCAGTTGCCACACGTCCATTACGCGCCTCGTGGGCAATTCTTTTCGTAGGATGAATGGGGGGTGAGTTGGGGGGCATGATTGCGATGCCAAAGGGATTTGGAGAGGTTTTTGTGTGCTTTCAAGGGCAGGTGAAGTTGGGAAGCGTGGATGGATGAATGGGAAAAGGTCACGTGAACAGGGTGATTGTAGTGGTAAGAGTTCAGTATCCCCTCGGGTTTAAAACTACGTATAGTGAAAACGTGTATTTTTTTTTTAAGTGCTCTTTACAATCAATTGCATACAGCACTATTTAAACCTTTTCGTACAACGGAGGCTGGTACGCCCAAGATAAAACCAGCCATTTTTCAGAGCCTCAAGTATTTTGCAAAACTATTTGGATCATCATAATGACTTGGTGGGGGCGGCTGATATGCCTTATCGTCATATTAAAGAAGAAACTTCTGTGCGGCTAACGCATAAAACCCTTAGTGGGAGTCGAAGTTGATAGCCCGGAGGCCAGTATCGGTGCGGCAAGCGCATAAAACCCTGATGATAGGCAAAAACCATTTTCTCATTTTTGTTTTTTGTTCTTTTGGGAGTCGATACTCTGCCCCGTCTCTTTTGAACAAGAATACCGCTCGCGGCCTGTGCAGCGCTAAGCAGCTCATTTCGTACCCCCCCCTCCGGCCTCCTAACCTAGAGTTAAGCGGTTTCACGGGAGAACGCGGAGGGATGTCGTAGACGGTGGGATAGAGGGATGAAGCCACCGAGATGCATGGGGCAACCGGTCCGAGGTGGGTGCTGGAGTTGAGAAGGGAAAAACTGTCTTTCTCGGGGGTGTAAAGACCTTCCCGAACCCTTTTGGGGATTGAACATAACAGGCGGCCTCGTTTTATGCCTATGATGATGGTTATGTGGAGGGGGATGATGATCCGTAGGTGCTCGATAAGAGGCCTGCGGCTGGCAATCTCGGGGTTGCTCTTGAAGATAAAGTTTTGAAATGAGGAAAACGGGCCGTTTGAAAGATAAAAAAAAAAGCCAGAAAGGTAAAACATTCTGGAGAGTCCAAGAGACAATCTGCCCTAAGCCAAGGAAGCTTAATCCCTTCCTTTTTGAGCCGGTCTTCGAAACTTTTGACGGAATTTCGTGTATTTCCTACAGCAAATCAGAAAATGTTCAGTTGTTTCATTTTTCCTACAAAAGGGACAGAGTGGTGAGTCAGTGAGTCCCCTCTTGAAAAGGTGGGCGTTGAGAGGGCTGTGTCCTGCCCTGAGTTGAACAATCGAGGCTGAGCTGCTCTTTTCAAGACGCGATAGGGCGTCAGTAATCAGATTCGGGAAAAAGTGTATACTTGTCTAATGATACGTGACTCAGTGTACATCTTTTCTCTGTTAAACTGCTTAAAAATTGAGGGTCCTGTAACTGGAGATAGACGCCACTCCCCAGAAGTTGAAAAAGAGTAATTTGCCTCGAGAGATGAGCCCAATGAGCTACCCAATTATGAACTAAAGTATATACCGTGAATGAGATATGTATGAAGCCATAAGTAGCGGCTCACGCCAACTGGGATTTTGAGTTCTTACTTTAATTTGCATCCGATTTGAGCAAAACGAGGGATTGGTCACGAACCCGTTGGTTGGGCTTGTGTTGAGCCAGAATTTGGGTGCGCAAAGGTAGTCAAGCCGACTGGCTGTTGTGAAGCTAAGAATGGTTTGACAGACCCATGGGGCTTCTTGCCTACAACAGCAGTATTCGTGCACTTGTCCAAAGACCTATCGGGAAGTGAGCGGGGTACAGTAACATCACTCGAATTGTTCTCCAGGTCACTATGGTAATTTGTGGCGTCCAAATCTAGGATGATAAAAACTCATACATATTCTCTTCTCTTGGGATACATAAGACTACTCGAAAGTTCTCCCCTCACCAGTCTCAGGCTCTTCTTTCACTTTATCAACACAAAAGCGAGTTCCACTTATATTGCTTCTTCTATTTTTTTTTTTTCCCACAAACTATTATCTAAATTTCTCTTTTCTACTGGACGCTTTCATTACTATAAACGCTTTTTTGTTTTTGTTTTTGGCTTGGTGTTGATCATCAGGTCAATAGTGCTTTTTTTTTTTTCGTGTGATCATTTATTCCTTGACAAAACTTTTTCAAGAAGAGTTTTCATCTCAAGCCCTCTATATTCCTCATTCCTGATCCCATTTCTTTTCTTCTTTTCGATCACCAAACACGTTCGACCGATTTCGACAATGCAGTTCCCTTCATTTCTACTGCTACTTCTTATCAGTTTAACGACGCAAGGATTAATTCAAAACTCTATCGCGAAACCATCGAATTTGCATCTCCTTCGTGATTATAAACCTTTTTGGAAAAGAGATGATGAAGAATCATCTTCAACAAAAGTTCAAAATTTAATCAACTTTCCTGGTAGAGAAGGTGAACCTGAGTGCTCGATTGGAGATACTTTATCTTCACACGATTGCAATAGGTAATTCAATGTTCCAATCAATCAAATAATTGGGGTATGAAAGTAAATTCAATTTTACTGATTGATCTGTTTCTATAAAAAAAAAAAAAAAAAAAAAAAAAAAAAAAAGGGCTTTACTTGCTCTTGGAACTGGTATCAAAGGGAAGGTTCAGTTTCTAAAAGTTGCGGACGATTCTTCCACCGGTACTTTTGGTTCTTGTAAGGTATGGTGGATCTTGTATATATCTTGATCGAGAAAGTAAAAATCGTTCACAAAACCGGTTGTCTGTCCCATTGGCGATCCTTTGTATTTGTAATACTTTTGATCTGTTTAGGTAACGGTACAAAGCTTAGATAAAAGAAAGATTGTCGTGTGAGTTTTCAAGTTTTTGTTTTTATTAAGTGAACTTGGAGACTTTTTTTTGTTTTAACTTTTTTGATTATTCCTTGGTTTTTGTGTTATAGTTCTAAAGGCAGATTGGAAAATGGACCTGGATATCTTAACTTTATGAAGCAATGCCATGGTCACGTGAGTGAACTATTTCAAATTATTGAATGTAAAAAGCTAATTTTAGATTTCTCTCTCTCCCCCTTCTTTTACGCTTCTTTTTTTGTTGATGAATCTTAGGCCGGTACGATAATTTTGGGAGGTGGTGTTTATGGGATGACGATTGAATCGACTGGTTGTGAATCGGATACATCATAGTTTTTTTTTTTCTACATTTGGATGTCGTAATCAATTCTTCAATTTCACAACTCTTGCTCATTAATTTCAAACCAGTCATTTGAATATTCCTCATCACTTTGGCCGTCACAAAAATTAAAACAGGTAATTGAATTTTAGTATCTGATCGACCCACAGTTTAACTGAATTCTCCTGCCTATGTATATACGTTTCCCACATAATTGAATATCAGATGTTGTTTGTGTTCTCATTTCCTTCTCTTGAGCGTTATGAACCCTTATATCCTACTTTTCACAAATGCTCAAACAACATTTTAATTTTTTTTTTTTTTCCTTTCTATATTGAGCTGGATGTTTGTTAGTATTTGAACACTCAATCTTCCAAGTAAAATCTACCAAATATATACATAACACTTTTATTACATTTTATCATTCACTTTTCATGTTCGTGGCCAGATTGCGCTGTGACATTTAGAGATGTTTTCATTTCAAATGGTGTACTTCTTGTTTATGACCTCTTCATTTTGGACTCATTTTTAGCAGTACAAGGACTTTGAAGCCAAAAATAAATGAATAAACTTAAATGAAGATGTGATATCAAATGAATCTCAGATAGACTTGGTATACAAAAATCGGAAATGCCCATGAATGCTTTTTTCACTTCTTTTTTTTTGTCAGTTTGGATACTTTTTCTTGCTATTTTTTTTTGCTTAAGGTATGATTTAGGGAGGTTGAGGTGGAAAGTGTTGTAGATAACGCTCGCACCCGGGGCTGGGCAAGCCCAGGGCGCCCTAGGCCCTTGCCCCAGGCTTTTAAGGCATCGGTCCTGAAGCCCTGGCCCCTAGGGGCGCCCCGGGCAGCCCCAGAGGGCCTCCACCTAAAGGAAGCTGACTCTTTGGGATTTTGGTCATGAGGGTGAGGTGAACACGAACAATTTTGATTCGGATTGTTGACACGATTCTCAGGATCGATTATTTTTGAAACGATTCTCACATTTTTT
>MU167236.1:211366-235867 GCA_015951145.1 Cronartium quercuum f. sp. fusiforme G11 | reverse complement strand
CACTGCAATATGGTGTCAGAGCATTAGATACCGATAGTAATTCCATCGCACCTAATCCTACTGACACTGCATTGCATATCTTGGGGTGATAGAACATCGGATAGGCCCATCCGATACAAATATCTTGGCAGTGTGAGATATATGATGATAAATGATGCTCTCATGAAATTTTTGAATATCAAAGAACAAGAACAAGACTGAGACATTGACAAACAATGTAAAAGAAAAGTGTGGCTTTCATTTGAGCCTTTTTTGGCCTAGGAACACTTCATGAGCTTTGAAAGTAGCACATGTCTCTTTCAAAAACTCCATTAAACTCGACAATGTCCCCACAAATGAAACACCAAAGTGATGAAAGATTGGTCCCTCATCACTCTCTGCTTTACAAAGTTTTGATTCATGAACCCCCCCCCCCCCCAAAAAAAAAAAAGCCACATGAATATTGTTCAAGCCCCCTTCCCCTCAAATCTATTTTATACTCGTATATCGCTGTTGGTGATACAACAACGGTCCCCTTTCCTCCCCCTCTTCTGTCACCGTTTTCAACCCCTTAATCACTTTCCCCAGGAATAACACACTCCCAATATGTGACTGTTCATCATCATCAACAAGCTTGACCGTCCTAAATAGTTCACATTCAAGTTTTCCTAAACAAGACTTTTCTAAACTCTTAAAGACTTTTTCATCGATAACCCCTTTAGGACTCGCAAATGTTTGAGCGAGTTGCATTGATTTAGGACTCGAATCGAGTAAATGAACTTTGAATGAAGTTTGCGAAGATGAAGAAAGGTGAGTAGCGAGTCGAGATGGAAGTTTCACGGCGAAGGAGATAAGTGGGAATGGGCTTAATGAGATTGAAGTGAAAGATGAAATTGTTGAACCATGGTTTGGAGAATTGACGGTAATGATAGTAACAGGGTGAGCAAGGTAGCGCATGAGGTGTCTGAGTTCGATTGCTGGAGTGGAGTAAGATGAGGATGAGTATACCCGGAGTTGAAGTCGTCTGAGGGTTGACCAGGCGTAGTGGCGAGTGGTGAAGAGGGATTGAAGGAGGCCAGATGCCATCCTGGGCTAATCTAATCTCGCGCTTCCTTTCGCACTGTTCGGCTTGCGTGTTCTATCAAGGTATAGGTGGCCGAAGAGTTGCTCGAACCGATAGGCTTTGGACGGTCGAGTTAATGAAGTATGAGGCTTGGACCTATCAGTGAGTGGCTGATTGGGTATGGAGAGGTTGGAAGAGGTGAAATGGTGGCAATGACGAGATGGCCCACCTCTGGTCTTGCGTTTTTTGGTGAGCTCGTCGTGATGGACATCGAGCGCTGATTGAGGGGTGAAGATTATTTAATTCGATGGCATGCAGCACGCGATTATTTCAAGTGGGGATGAGGATGGATGAAAGGATCAAGGGTAACAGTGACGGGCAAGAGCCTTAACAGGCCGATGACAGGCTAGTGACACGATGAAGAACGACTGCTGATAGGCGGGCTAGTACCTGTTACTCAATCTTTTTCCATGTGACAGCCTCTTGCAAGTCGTGACAGATCACCCAACCCAGTCATCTCCACCGGGTCTTCCGGTATTCTGAAACTTTGGTGTTACTCGCTATCTTTTCAGTCATGGCCACCCCCAAACCCATCCAACTTCAACTCCACCCTGTCCCCATCCAATCAACCTCCAAGACACCCTCACGCACCTGTCACTCAATCTTTGACCCTAAGCGTAATGCCCTCGCCCTCGCCGTCGTCGCTGATAAATGCGTACCTAAAAGACCCAAGAGCTCAACCCTTGTCAGTCCAGTCTCCCTCTGGAGACGCGTTGAAAGAAGAGGGGCTGAAGTAAACAGACTCTTTTATAACTAGCTATCGGTTGCCGAACGGTCACTATACCTAGCTAACTCCCTCACACTTCACCCATCCCGTCGTTCGGTGAGCGTCTTTTTCAGCATTCAAGTTACAGAAGCGTGTAATTTTTGACGAGCTGGCCTATCCTCCTACCCAGCTCATCACTCGATCTTACGAGGTCTTTTGTAGTTTACATCGCGTGGCAGCGATGTGTGAGGAGGAAGAGGAGGCCATGGATGATCATCGACAAAGGTCTGTTTTTTGCTTGTCGGTTTTACTCACTTCACGCGTCAACGGAAGATCACAAATTGATTCGTATCTCAGTCCATCAAAGCTTCCGTCGACTTCTCAGATGCAATACTATTGGAGGATAGGAGAACAGTACGTGGTAGCACTACGAGATTACCTGAATGAGCTAGAAGTACGTCCAGCCCCTCAAAACCTTCATGGGAACGGCCGAACTCACGCGACGCACCCATGTAGCAAGACGAAGAAGGAAACGCAGAGGAAGTAGACGTGGTGATCCAAATGATCGAAGCTATGAGTTTATTCGTGCTCGTACATATGCCTTCAGACGGACGCGGTGACGGGATCTTTGCTGAACAATTATTGGACTGGGTCAATCGATCTAACCCGCGTAAGTACAAAGTCCACTCAAGTTCCAAAGGAAAAGGGCACGAAATAAACAACAAAAACAGAAAACTCAAACTTGGGTTAGGGGTTTGGTTATTATTCAGAACCACCGAAGCAGGAGGGAGAAGAGCTGAGTAGTTTGGCTGTACCATACGAACACGTCAATTTTTGGCCTTACATTCACGCGTAAGCGCTTCCCTAGCCTCTATGATCTCTCTCTCTTTGCTTACCTCAGCTCATTCTGATTGCCTTCGGCTGGTTTCGTCTTCTAAGGTGCGTGATCCGAGGCCATCTCGCCCAAGCCACAGCTTTACTAGTACCCTATACCAAGACATCCAATGCGACCTTGAACCAACTGATGACGGTCACAATAGCGTTAATGCGCTCGACACCTAGATCAAGTGCTTTTACGATCGAACATCAATTCACAAATGCTGTTCATCGATTCAGAAAACAAGTTGATCAAATCCTTTCAAGTCTTGATAGCGAGATGGAAATTGTTTCAGCTACTGAAGAAAAGCGGTCGGATGGACAAGGATTTGATGAAGATGAGTTATTACATTTTCAAGCTAGCTTTAAGATCTTGTTAGAGATCATATCAGGTGATGAGGAAAGAGTATCAGAGGCTTGCTATGATTGGAGGGAAGCTATCGGTGCACATTTGTTGTGGGTTCATCCGACCTGTAGAAGAGACGGACTGGGGTACGCACGACCCCTTACTTTTGGCTTTCCTATACCCACAATCAGCTGAGAGGACTGGTGTCTTCACAGGCCGGTGATGAAGACAGTGACCGAGAACTGGCCGATAGACTCGACGTCTATTTCTGATCAACTAGCTTCATCAATTTTACGGGGAGAAATCGATTCAATGGTTCACCAAGCATCAAAGCTAGATATCTGGCTCGCTTGCCACCTTGCTGACCTGCTTGACAAACTCGGGGCTATCCCCGAACGTCGACTTCGAGATTTCTACGTCCTCGAGTACGTCGACACGTTGAGTGTCGATCAAGGGCTATGGAGGCTTATGATTGATTACCTCGAGACCGCTCATGGTGGTAAAGAGTTGATCAGGCAGATCATTAGGAGGTTGATTGTCGAAGACCTTGAACATCAGTCAGCTGGTGCGGGCGTGGGGATGGTCGAGCTCAAGGAGGTATGCGAGAAGCATGCGATCGAGGAAGAGCTTGCTCGGAGCGCGCGCGTTCGTTCTTCTTTCCCTTCTTTCACACACTGTTCGTTGTTCACTCAGTCTTTGTGATTGTTTCATAGATCATGGCCCGCAGCCTTGTAAAGCAACGCAAGTATGGGGTCGCAGTCGCTTATGCAGTCACCGCTGGAGACTTGAAGATGATATCTCGAATTTCAGATTTACTTTTAGATGAATACATAACTCAAGGTTCGATACCTTCATCTTGCCTTCTTCACCTACTTTCACCTCAACTCATCAATGAAAATCGATAGGTCCAGAAGAGTTTGCTCGATTAGTAGATGAGATTCCAAACTCGCTTCTTCATCCTACTGCTCCCACCATTCGACCTGGCCTATTCTTCGATCAAAAACAAGAAGATTTAGGAGGCGCTCCTAATATTCATTCTAGTAGGCTCGTCTTCCTTTCCCGATATAGGGATATGCATTCTTATTATGCGAGGGGTGAACGGAGGGCGGCGGCGGAGACATTAGTAGGACTTTTGACGGGTGAAGTGGCGCCTAAGGAATGGTGGGCGGTCTGTCTGATAGACGTGATTCCATTATTAGAAGGTCTGTTTATAGTTCCCTTTCTTCTCAATGGTTAAGATGGGTGCTCATTCTTGTGACTGGTTTGTTAGATGAGGAGATGTTGGTGGGGTTAGCAGAGACTTACGAATTATTAAGGTGCTTAGAGGCTGTAGTAGGAGATGAGGCATATTTGAGATATCTGAGACAGATTGTCGGGGGTGGAAATGGGGAGGAGCAGTTAGGAGTGGTACGGTATGCGCTCTCGAGACATTTGGCTCGGTGTTTGACTAGCAAGTATTGACATATCAGTGTGTAGAGTTCTTGTGAAAGCTATGGGTGAGATGAAAAGTCAATTGATTGAGTGCTTTTTTAGTCAAGAGAAAAGAAGAGAAGATGTTTTCTGGCCTCATAAAACCTGTATTGCTGTTTCTATCCTCTTCAATCACTTTTCCACACTAAACACATAAACTTGACTAGTCAGTGTAAACTTCAAGTTTGAGTGGATTGCGAGGGACCAAGTTGTTCAAATCTGAGCAGAGAACAAGCGGCTGGGTGAAGAAAAGCGGGGAGGCTAAATGTTTGACGAAAAACTTAAAGTGTTAAAAAGAGTTGATCGCCATAAACGTACGCGGGAACTAAAAAAAAACAAAAAGCCTCTGTGCGTATCTCTTCTTACACTTCAGGTTTCTCATGAGTTATCCACTCACCATTGATTCTTACTTAAAGTACCTTACTTAGATTCTTACAATTCATTTTTTTTAATAATAATAATAATAAAAAAAAAAAAAAAATCCTTCCATGTTTGAAATTCTTTGACCAATGTGATGCAGCAAATTGAGTTTTTTTTTTTTTTTTTTTTTTTTTTGAAAGTCTGATAATATTGTGTACTTCTATCCAAGACTAAAAGTGATCAATCTTGGGTCAATTACAAGATCTACCTCTTCTAATTAAATATGAGATAATTAAACAGAGGATAACCAAAGAGAGTTGGCTAACATACACTGCCAAGATATTTGTATCGGATGGGCCTATCCGATGTTCTATCACCCCGAGATATGCGATGCAGTGTCAGTAGGATTAGGTGCGATGGAATTACTATCGGTATCTAATGCTCTGACACCATATTGCAGTGTAATTCCATCGCACCTAATCCTACTGACACTGCATCGCATATCTCGGGGTGATAGAACATCGGATAGGCCCATCCGATACAAATATCTTGGCAGTGATAGGTGTAGAATAAACAGTTCCTGATTCTGAAAAAAAAAAGAAAAGAAAAAGAAAGATCTGAAATACTCAGTTGATAATCTTTAGGTTTCTGAAAAGAAGGAGTGGTTGTTACCAGACTACAGAGATCACATGTTACTGTTAGGCATCAGCCATTTCTTGTAGTTTGAGAGGTCTTTTCTTTTCTTTTTTTTTTTTAAAAAAAAAAAAAAAAAAAAAAAAAAAAAAAATCAAGTACACTACTCACCGACACGAATACACGTATGTTCATTTTGCTACTTTTAATAAAGGGTCTAAAACAAAATGTGATCATCTATTTCTGGGTCAAGTAAATAAAACGTGTCACACATAAGTCGTATGAAATGATATCTCACATTGTTAATTAAAAATTCGTCGGAGATAATGAAAAAGGTTTTATCCTTCATTAATAACTCATAAATCCTATTAGAATAAAGCTGGCAGCAGACTATAGGGTATTGACATGAAAACTAAAGGAAAATTTAACAAGAAGTGAAAGTCGTTGGGAGTAGTGGAAGAAACATGATTTTTAGGAAAGCAAGATGGGACAGAAGATTAAATCGGAACAAAGAGGAAGGGTGAGGGGGGCGTTGTTATCGGGCTCAGTTGCTTTGATTGATAAAAGAAAGACATCAGGAATTGGACATGTAGCTCGAATATTGGTAACGAGCTTCGAAAAGCTCAGTGGTGGGTACTCGCAATAACTGGTCGAGGGGAAGGCCGACTTGGTAAAACACAGACAGATTGATTTGTCTAAGAGCCCAAGTGATATCGAGCCCTAATTGCAATGCGATTGCAAAGAGACGCTGAAGGGCCTGCCAAGCGAGTTCCAAGCCATCTGAAGAGGCAGGCGGTCAGCAGTCAATAGACTCTCTTTGATGATCAAGCAGAATCACTCACTGGTAAATGGCGCGATCATGTGATAACGGATTCGAATGGTTTGAATCAAGTATTGTATTTGCAGCAAAAGATCTAGGAATGTCGATAGAAATTGTGCCTGCGAGAAGAGCCAGGTAATAGGTCAAAGACTATATCAGCGAGCCTGAATCTTTCAAAGCAAGGGAATATTAAAGAGAACTCACCGCATAATCTTCTTCGATATCTCTCCTGTAGTCGTAGGTAAGAAATGACACAGACAAGTAGTTTAAATTCGTGCAAAATTCTCCAAAGCTTCCAGCTGCAGCATTAACTGCGTATGAATGAGTCACGAAATGCTGTCTGAATCTCGAGAAATCGCTTGTGAAAACTCTGTAGTCTTGTTGCACTTCTGAGAAGGAAGTGTATGTAAAATCGCTGCTGCTTGAAGAAACAAAGGCGCGAATTTTTGTTCTTGAGACGTAACTTGAAGTATGTTGGAACTGAACTGCCGCTAATCTGTTCCGCTGGACATTAGCACCAAACAAATTACTAAAGTGATAAGGGATCGAAAAATCATGTTCAAAACCTCGTCAGTTCGGACTCTATCACTTTCTGGCACAAGAAAAGTCGACTTACTACTGCACAGCCAAACTTGGGTTCAGTTTCTTGGCACGGAGTTTTTCGCGGGTGAACGTTCCCAAGTCAATCTTCCTGTACCAAGAGTGAAGAGAGTGCATCAGGGATGGTCGAGAGACAAGGTGGTGAAGAGAAACCAATTCACTTGTCGAATTCCAACTTCTTAGTAGAAAGACCCAGGGGGCTAAAAATCATATTTGCAACGAGATCCCAAGAACCAAAATGCCACCAGATATCGAACGAAAGCAATCGAGACCGCCTTAGTTCAAGTTTCAGGCCCGGAGAGCAAGCAGGCATCGACTTACGAGGAACTAGTATACTTCATTGGCTTGTTCAAATTCCTATCAAAGTCAGGAAGAGAGTATCATTAAACCAGTGAAAGATAAAAATCGAGATCACCTTAATCAAGTTTCAGTTCTGGAAATTGAGCAGATGTCGACTTACGTGGTCTTAGGTCGACCAGTTTCCATGAAATTTGGCGTTCTGAAAGAATTCCTCAAGGTCCTAGCAGAGTCACAATACCATCAGAATTGAAAGTCGCCTCTACATCAGTTAAGACTCAGGTATGGGCATCGAGCGCCTTTCGACTGACGTTTTGGAAGTTGCGCCCTGGCGCCACGATGAAAGTTGATCATCAATTCGGTCTTTTTTCCTACCAGATCTGCTGCCAAAGCCCCATCAAGATTGTAAAGGAGCATTCAGCGCTACATTTTTCTAAATTCAAGCCCGGAGACTTACTTCTTCGTAGTCACGCCCTGGGACCATGACGCAAGCTGATTGTTGAATGAGTCTTTTGGCCTATCAAATCCCCATTAAGATTAAAAAAAAGAGGGGCATTCAACGCTACATTGTTTTCTAAATTCAAGCCCGAAGACTTACTTCTTCGTAGTCACGCCCTGGGACCATGACGCAAGCTGATTATTAAGTGGGTCTTTTGGTCTACCAAAAGATCCGCTGCCAAGTTGCCATCCAAGATTAAAAAAAAAAAAAAGGGGGAGCATTTAATGCTATATTTTTCTGATTTATTTTATTTTTATTTTTTTTTTTAAGCCCGAAGAGCAGTGCCCGATCTTAACTTACGCTTTCTCAGATAAGGAACTTGGTAACTGGCTATGCGGTCCTCCAACACTAAAGTCTTGAAAAACTCTAATTAAACCAGAACGGTGAAAAACAAAACAAAAAATGTCATTCAAGTGATTTAAAATAAATAAATAAAAAAGTCTCGGAAGGTGACTGCAAAAAAGAACGACGGACGGTTTGCTCTTTCTGAATGATAGTTCAAGGGTATTTTTTTTTTTTAGAGAGAGTTGACGATCAACGAGAATAGGTTAATCGATAATGGTTTTTCAATGAGCTTTCGAGTAAAATTGTAGGTATTCCATATATATCGAAAAAAAAAAAAATAACAAAAAATAACTTACGTACTAGGATTTAGAGTTTGTTTGTGACTTTGATCCCTTTGATCAACGTGCGTGCCCGAAAAAAAAAGAAAGGAAAAAAAAGATTGAATGAGCAGTCAAAGCGGTCAAAATTTGTTAAAGACCCATGCCAAGAGATATTGTGGTAAGCATTTGGGAGCGTATAGGTAAATAAATTCAATCCTAAGCTCGGCCTTGGCCTTGAGCCACTAAGGACAAAGCGGTCGAACGAAAAGTAGCCAGGGAGTTTATTTAGATGGATCAGTACAAAGTAATGAACATACCCATGATCATCGAATGCCGGGACGGGTAAGGCATAAGTGATGGCTGAAAAAAAAAAAAAAAAAGACAGGCATGACGCAATGTGAGTGATTTAAGATGGACTGAAAATGACAAATGAATATCAAGCTTGAGAAGGCCAATAATCACCAGCTAGGGTAGCCAGAACAAAACTCAGAGAAAGTTGCATGATGGTTTGTTTGGAGATCATTCAATCGGTTAAGAATTAGGTGATAATTCGATGAGGTTTATTGAGATGACGAAGGATTGAATCTGAATGGATTGGTTGTTTGGAGGTTCGTACGGGGTATCCTTTCAGAGGTTGAGACACTCGGCCGACCTTCGCTGCGTCCACCGGTGCCTCCGTCCCCTCTTCACGCCCATGCTGTTTGCTTCGGATGCTCTCCGGCGAGGTATTCTCGCAGGCAAAAAACCTCGCGTGCGAAACTAGCCCGCCGGAGAGCATCCGAGGCAACTACTTATAGGAGGCTAGTGCCCCGTTGAAAAACTTGTCAAAGTCCCAGTCCCACGCCGTCATCGAACTAATTAAAAAAACTTCAAGTTACCTCCTCAGAGCATGAATTACAGCATAATAAATGGAAAAACGTTACCCTTATCAAATTCCCTCGCCCAACGTCGAAAATCGAAAGGATCAAGATGAAGTTCAAGCGTGTGTTTTGCTCAATCAAAGCAATCACATACACTTGATCGTGATTGATGTCCGATTGACAATAGGGATGAGCCCCAGGGCATGAGATGCCAGGCAACAGGCCTTATCTAAGGATGTGTCTCACATCGGTTCACAAATTCATGATTTCAAATCCAGGGCACCCCGTGAGAAGGTCGAAGAAACCAAAAACAACTTTTGGAGGCCGCTGAGGAAGTTTGAGAAGACGGGGTGGTCAGGCTAAAAGTGATAGGAAACAACGAAGCGAGACAGAAAGCAAGTACGCAGATGCAGCAAAAGATACACTACGGCAAGGTCTCCTTCGGTGGGAATATTTTGGAAATCTTTAGCTTGGGTTTAGCGCCGCGAGGTTTGGGAGACATCCCAGGGACCTCCCAACCCTGCAATAGCCCAGCAATGCTTGGGAAACATACAAAGGACCTCACCAACCTGGAATATCTGTGGAGCTCTGTAGAGGAGTGTGAGAGTCCTCCTTCTGTCAGGCAAGACTCCTCACTAAGAATGACAAGGTGACTATGGGCACAGAGGCCAAAAAGAGAAAATGGGTTCCTTTACTATCCTAAATGCCCAGGACTACTCCCTGCAAGCCAGATGGGCACTGGACTTATCTAGAACTAAACTAGATATCTGGCAAGTCCAGTGATGACCAGTGCAAATCCTTACCTTGCACTATCTAGTGGTTGCAAGCCAGATGGGCACTGGACTTATCTAGAACTAAACTAGATATCTGGCAAGTCCAGTGATGACCAGTGCAAATCCTTACCTTGCACTATCTAGTGGTCAGACCAGTGCAAATCCTTGCCTTGCACTATCTAGTGGTCAATCAAGCCTCAGTTTTTATCCTCTACTTATTGTCTCAACTCTTGAGAACCCTTCAGCAAGGGTTAGATAATAAGCAGTGAGGAAAGGTTATAGCTTCGCACCTGGGATGACCAACAAAAATAAGACAACTGATGAATGAGAAAGATATGAGCTTTCTAGCAATGAGAAGAAATCAACAGGCTACTCTCATAGTAGATGGTGGCTAAGATTTTCTCTGAAGATAGAAAGTCTATAATACCTTTATAGTTATTCAGATGGTTGAACTTAGTTTTTATGATGATGATCTTCCTCCTCCTGTAGAGGAGCTCAGATCCATCTTTTATATTCTGCTCCTCTATCCTTTATTAGCATACACTCATTACAAGGCAAAAGTTTACTATGTCTTGTTATTATTGGTACATAACATCTTGTATGTTATTACAGTTTGAGTTTATGGTTTACAGCAGGTTACTCTACATGTAATCATGCTGTAATATACAACTGTTAATTCAGTTTTATGGTGGATTCTCAGTTACAGCTCTCGAAACCGAGCTATGAGGTGTGGTAAGAATATAATTATATCAACATTTGCAGCTCCATGGTACTTCTCAAGTACTCAGGGGCTGGCAGGAGCCTGCAGAAGTTTTTGGGGCTACAGAAGTTCTTTCAAGTCCTACTGATTCTACCCCTACATACTAGAGGGAGGGGATTGATTGTCCCTCCCTCCCTACTGTGTAAAGGGGGGGGCACCGGTCCCTTCCCTACTTGATAGGAAGGGAATTGATCCCCTTTGCGCGCCCGTAATCAAACTAGCAAGGTAATACTGTTCGATTGCAACATAATAAGGCAATCAATGTTGTCCGCGTTTTTAAGAAAAAAAACCCGCATTCAGGAGCGCCAAAGACGAAACAAGACGACTCATGAAAAATATCAGACTGGTGTAGTGGAAAGCAAAACTTGAGAAGCTAGACAGGCAAACGAATAGAAAACAAAAAACTTGCTAGAACGAGTGAATGCAAGACGATTTGGAGAAAGAGTAAGATAGGACGAAGGAGATAACAGGAAAAAGAAAACACTGGTGATATTGAGTTCAGTGAACAAAAGTAGATTGTGAACCACTGGTGGTAGTGGTGGTGCTGGAATATTGGTAACTAGCTGCGAAAAGCTCAGTAGTGGGTACTTGTAATAACTGGTCGAGTGGGAGGCCGACTTGGTAAAACAAAGACAGATTGACTTGTCTAAGAGCCCAAGTGACATCGAGGCCTAACTGCAATGCAATGGCAAAGAGGCGTTGGAGGGCCTGCCAAGCAAGTTGCAAGCCGTCTGAAGAGGCAAGGGGTCAGCAGTCCATCAAGGCTCTTTGAAACAGGAAAAGAGAGTGACTCACCCGTGAATGGACTGAAGGCATTGTAACGGGTTTGAATGGTTTGAATCAAATATTGCATTTGCCTCAAAAGATCAAGGAATGTCGCAAGGAATTGTGTCTGTGGGAAAGGGAAGGGAAGCATATGTTAGGCAAGGGTAAAAATCAAGAAAGAATGAAAGAAAAACTGACGGCATAATCTGTTTGGATGCTCATTCGGTAATCGTAGGTAAGGAATGAGACCGAGAGGTAGTTCAAATTCGTACAGAATTCACTAAAGCTTTGAGAAGCAGTGGTGATAGACCATGAACTAGAAGCAAACGTTTGACTATATCTCGAGAAACCATCGGTAAAGACTCGATAGTCTTGTTGAACTTCACTGAAAGACTGGTATTGAAAGCTGGTACTGGTCGAACTAGAAAAGGCTCGAATTTTTGATTTGGCGATAAAGCCAGTAGTACTTTGGAACCGAATGGATGCTAGGCTTTCACGGTGAATACGAGAACCAAACAAATTTCTGAGGGAAAAAGTGATTTGAACATTCAGACTCAAGAACCGATTAACAACATCATTTCATGAACACAAGAGAGCCAACTGACCTTTGCACACCGAAGACTGGGTCCACTTTCTTAGACTGAATTTGCTGTGGGGTGATCTGATTCAAGTCAAGCTTCCTGTATGTACATAACCCAAGTGAAATGAGAGTGAGTCAGTCTGAAAACGAGTGGGTCGACCGAAATCGACTGACTTGGTAAAATCGACCTTTAACTTTTTACTACCAGGAGACGGGATGCTAAGCAAAAGATTTCCAACAAAGTTGGCATCATCAGGCACGATTTATGTATGTATGTAAGATCAACAACGTACGGGGCGGACAGGTCCAGCTTTTCGACCTGAAACTTATTTGAACCTTTGTTAAGGCTGAGTAAGTGATGATGTAAGTACATATGTACATGGTAAGTTTTTCAAAATGTTATCAATCGGTCAACTTTGAGTGAAAACCCCTGACAAACACTTACCTATTAGTAAGCGGGGCGGGCGATTTAGACTTGTCGAACTCGAACGGACTGATGACGAATCCCAAAGTCAGGATATATAGATCATCCGAATTTGAGTAGTTGGTGTAAGTACTTATGTACTTATGTACAAATCTGGCTTACTTTTTGTTTGTGTTGGATTGGCTGCCAAGTTGCCCAAACCCAATTTTGATCAGAATTTAAACGAAACTCATCAGTTCAAGATCCGAGCCTGAGTTTGCTTACGTTTTGGTGGGATCGTTCAATTTCCTAGCAAATCATTGAAATCAGTAAAAAAAAAAAAAAAAAAAAAGACCAGAATTCAACTTACGTCTCCTTGGATTGAGTAGTTGCCTGGGCAAATGAGTTTTGGGGGAATGAGAAGCCCCTAGAGAAGTGACCGTTTAAGAACCCAAAGAAAATGGAGAGCGAATGAGGTGATCACCAACTCACGACTTGTTAGAAGTTTGACCAAACAAGGACGTTGGGTTGGTGGATTGGTTTCTACCCAATTCATCCATCTCAAATCAGTAAAAATCGATTTCGCTATCATTAAACCGAGATCTCGAGAAAAAGGTCAACTTGACTTACATAGTAGAAGGCGAGCTTTTAGTGTTGGAGGCCAAAGTCCTAGTAGAGTTAAGAAAACTCAGTAGAGATTCAAGACATGGAAAATATCGAGTACGAATATAAGAAGACTTACGTTTTGAAAGGATCATTCTGGGAAGACGATCCCGAATTAGTAGAAAAACTTTGAGAACTATCAAACCCAATCCACACCATCAATTTAAACAACAAAGTGTTCAAAGAAATTAGGTGCACCTTGACTACTTACGATGGCTTGGTTGGGGCTTGTAAATTGTTAAGCTTGGTAATGATGGGATCTTCGGCACTGATAGCGTAAAGGCGTACCACATTAGTATAGAATTTAGCTGGGACGCGGTACTGATTAATAAATCAACTTACCCAGTTTTGGGCTTTTGATCCTTTAGTTCAAGCTCGCTGCATTTTAGTAGTAAAAAACAGAAAATCATGTCAGTAGAGGCGCTTTCCAACCAATTCAGGGCGTACTCTAGTACCTTCCCCCCTTCCCCTATTTGCTAAAGAAAGAAGCAGGGGAAGAAAAGCAATAGAAGAGGAAACTTAAAAGAATCGAGATATGAAATGAAAACACATACGTCGGCTCACTAGACCCTGGTTTGGGTAAAGCATAAGCGGTGACTGATAATTCAAAAAAAACACAAAGCAAAGTGAGCTTGATTCGGTAGGATTTTATATATAGATGACGAGCAAGCTCATATATATATAAGGGGGGGGGGGGGAGTTAATCACCAGCTAAAGTAACCAAAACGAAAGCAAGAGAAATTCTCATGATGGGTATTTTTTTCTGATTTTTAATTATTATTTTTAACAATTCTGCCAAAAAAAAAAAAAAAAAAAAATAGATTCTAGGTGAGCCTTTTTTCACTGAGAAACGAGGACGGAATAATTGAAGCTATAATAATTAAAATAACAAAAAGCTGTGTACGAGAGGACGGTAAGATGGGGGAGGGGAGGGGAAGGGAATGATTGGGTTATTTATACTCCCACATCTCCCATATGTTTTGGCTCACCCTTTTCTCCTTTTTCCCTCCGTTCCTCCCCCCTCTGTCTCTCTCTCTCTCTCTCTCTTTCTCAGGATCTCCTCTTCACGTGTCCGTCAGGCAATTTTTTTTTTTTTCCTTATTGAATTACAAAAAACACGTTTTTCATGTTTTGCCATGCGCGCGATAGAGAGAGAGAAGGAGAAAAAGAGGGAGGGAGAGAAGGCGGGCGGGCGGGCGGGCGTGAGAAAAAAACGAAAAGGTTATAAACAACTGTATGACCTTTCGATCAAAGGACTGTCCACTGTAGGATAATTATATATGTAAATATATACTTTATGTATATATATGTGAAACTGAAAAAGTTTTAATTTGATGTACTTATGTACTTATATAGAAAGGAGAGCAAGTTACGCATGTCTCGGAAATTATGTTAATAGTTTAGAAAAGTTGAAAAACGTTTTTTGAGAAAGTTGACATTTTTGAGAAAGTTATGTGAGACCCCACTCACATATTTTATTGATATGATGAGGATTTTTTATTTTATTTTTTTTCCAGGTGGGATTTTGATAAAAAAAAAATACAAAAACTTTAATCATTACGATCATTACAGTATGTAATTCGCTCTATCATCTTTTTTTTTTTATCAAAATTCATTGCTTGACGTGTGTGTGTGTGTAAAAGATCCGGTAAGACAATTGTTACAAAGATCTATCCAAGATGTAATAAAAACCCATGGTTGTTTGGAAGGAAAAAAAATAAAGTGGTTTGTTGACTGTTAAAGACTGCGCAGTGTTGTCACAAGATAATTGCCGCGAGATGGAGGGTTAAATGTGAGAAACAAAAAAAAAAAGGTAATACATATGTATAAGCAGGGCGGTGAAGTTTTTAAGAGTTATATGTATGTATGTATAATACATGAGGTGATGAGGAGATTACCGGATTAGAGATAGCAAGATGGGGCGAGGTTGTCAGATGAGATTATACTAAGATACATATGTGTAAATTTTTTGAAATTGCAAAAAAAAAAAACTCGCAATTTCGATAAACTTTGGTGAATGGATTCATACGAACTTTACTTACTTACACCACCTTCGATGCCCTCCCACGATTGTGAGCTTGATTCTTGTTCAACACACAACATTGGTCTGTCATGGTCGTCAGTTTACATACAAGTACATAGCCCGACGGTGCGGGAGACGATGACGATGAGCATGGCGAAATTTTCTTTGTACTCAAGTAGTTGTTGCGTGAGATTTTCAGTACTGTGGACCATGAGATTTTGGTCTCATACCCTTCGGATAAACCCGATCAATTCCGGCTCCGAGCCCTCGGAGTGGTGGACGAATGTGGTTGAGTGAGATCTGGGTTGAGTGTGAGCAAAGGCGGCCGTAGCCCTATTTAAGTTTTGGCCGGTATCCCAAATCAAGACATTCGTCCATTCGGTGGTACGACTGGCGAATACCCACCTCAATTTATGATGACCGTTTCAAACCAGGCTATGTATGTAAGAGAGCTGACGGGAGCTCATGACCAGGTCAAGGGAGCGAATGCCTTCGAGACACTATCGAACCTGGCTACTGATCAAAGGCCAAGTCAAATTTTTTTCATCAGGTGCGCAGGGTACTCGTCCGTTGTTGTTATGAGCTTGTTGACCATGACCTAACAAGAAAGGGTTGCAATAATAATGACCAAAAGATGAACAAGGAAGATATCAATGAGAGATGAAGGGTGATCATAATATATAAGAAGCTCTACACCGGCCTATTACATGATATATGAAATTGTGAAACCAGAAATGGGTGTAAACTTGAGACTGTCGGCATTATAATTGAACAAATTATACGTAGGGGCAGGAAACAGTGGAGGTCAACGGTTTGTAAGGGAGGGTGATTAAACTTGACTACTCTCTCCTAGAAACGAGCGAGCGCTAAGTAAGCCCCTGTCGCGAACGGTCTACCTTGTAAAGAGCTTAATCTTGTTACCATCATACCACTTACTGTCATGTCCAGACCACGACCCTCAACGAGATACCAGCCTCGGTGTGATCGATGACCACTCTCAATCGGAACGACAATTCGGTCCCAACTCAAGAATGGACGTCAATTCAAGTAAACCAGCTGAACGGTTTTGTGTGGAATGAGGCACGCTGAGCCGATCCCCATCAAGTTGGTGATACGTCCTTCGATCTCAGCTATCATCTGGTGTACTGAGAGCGGTCCACAACCAATGGCTTGTCATCCACTTGAAGTCTTATGAGAATATATATGTACGTCTCATCATCGGTTTTGCGTACAGGCCTATCCCACGCTGATGACGGATACTCAAGCGTAGGGAATAATCCTCAAGATAATTTCAAACGCGGCTCGCTATCAACACCACAATCATATATAAGCGTACGGTAAAACAAACCGGCGGGTCATGGATGGCTATGCAAGAGGAGACTCTAGAAGTTGAGGGCTCATTTTTACACTTTACATCGCCTCATGAGTAAGTCCAAAAGTGAAGACCGGTATCGGAGTCCAGAGTTTTACCTCTCTTCCATTTCCGACTCTTCGACAGAGTCCAAAATGGCTGTACCTAACTATCAGCTAATTTCAATGTCACCGTAAAACCCGTTTAGAATTCAGTTTGGCATGCTCCATCCCCCGTACGCTTCAGCGTTCATTGCCACAATCCGAGTGGAAGTAAGCGTCACTCAGCCTTTGATGTCTTTGATTTATACCCTGTAACACCTATTTTTGAAGGTCATCAGCTCGGTGGACACGGTGGTCTCATACGTAGTCTGACAACCTTTTTTTGCGATATAGAAGCCTTGAAGATCAAATAGATCTGTCAACTGGTGGTTTTCTCCTCGATGCGGAAGCGGTGTATGTCACTTATGACTCCAAGTATGATCCTGAATGAGAAAACAAGACAAATGCTACCGGTGGGTGCAGGACATTTTTGCAATCACATAGCCAGGATTCTTGGTCGTATAGCTCGTTGTGCCATACAGGCTCATCAGGCGCACGTCGAATATCTTTTTATTGGACAGATTCATCTTTGACCAGTTCATAGATTACATTCATGCATCGCACGCTGAGGCAGTAGTGTACCTCTCCCGAAACCTGCTCAAAACTCGTATCCTGAAGAGACGTTTGATCAAACTGATGGCGCAGCCCGCTTCTAGAATTCTGTCTCAGCGACGGATGAACTCCTCTATGAATCGTGTCTAAGGGAGGAACTCATGATCGACTAAAGGAAGACTTCGCCTCAACAATTCTCTAACACTTTAAGAAGGTGTTGATAAGAACCCACTTTTTCATTCGCATAACCTTCTTTATGCTCATCATTCCGGATTCTATGTCATAGCTATCACTGACAAAGAGACCTCCTACGCAAACAATTCATTACAATCATTATTAACACTCCTTACCCAGGTTTCACAAACCTCGCGAACGAACAGTAACAGGTTTTTCTCATCTGCATGAAAAGTAGCTTTTTTCTCGCTGCTGAAACCTCGGCGTATCCCCACACAAGCCATCATTTTTAACAATTATCCAACCCTTTGGGGTCTTATCATACATTCTCCCTCTTTGTCAAAGTCGCACATATATCGCTGAGGGTGCGTCTCTCGAATCGTTGCCTTTTTTTAAAAGCCAAGAATTTGTCATTTGTAAGGTCCGCATCTACTCTCCCGTTTACTGTCTGTCATCCACGAATTTTTGCATTTTTTCCCACAGGATCGCATTCGAGCTCCTGGTCTTAAAGATTTCCTCGCAGCCGTTTTTCTTACCTTTCAGTTGCATCCTCGCCATAAGTTTGGCTTAAAGCATTCCAATTCAACCTCACTACAGAAAAAACTCAGCTTGGCCATTTATCACTATGGAGTCTTGGGGTTCTTCGCCGATCCCTCGATTTCAACTCGAGGCAAGCTTCGCTACCGGCGCTCCGACCAAAGAACTCAAATTCCAAAAGACTTGGGAGCTTGTAGCCAACACCGAATACGCTGTATCGGGAACTACCTCACCTTCGGCTTCAAATCATTCTTCGCCACCGGTCCATGTAGCTCAACCACTCGATACCGACTCTGGCTACTCTATTGAGCCGGCGTTGTATGCCCATTTGCCTCATGAGTCTGGCAGCGTTCCACCCGTTTCTTTGAGTGGTAAACAGCTTTATTACCAGCGATGGGAGATGAATCACTTCAATGGCTCTTCTCAAGCAGACTCTCGTTACATATCTGAATACGCTTCACCGCCTCCTCACGCGTCTCCACAGAGCTACAACACCCTCCCAATGGGACATGACACTGCTTCTTTTGACCATGATGGAATGTCAGGATACGCATCCTCGTCTTCTCCGTCGTCCAACTACGTGCAAAGGCCAATCCAATCTAAACGAAATCGTCAGTTTGGAGACCACTATGAAGTGATTCATCAACTCTTCAAGCCCCTTTCTAGCAACTTTGCATCAAATGATCACCATCAATCTGGCTACTTGAGTCATGGCGGAAATGGTTCAAGAGGATCAGATAATGGCGCTTATTCAAACAAAAATCAAACAAATTCTATGGGTCCCACGCGATCACGTACTGGTTCAAAAAATATGGCAAAAGAGAAAATTTTCCCATGTGAGCCAAGTCTTTATTCAAATTAACACCAAGCGTTCAAAACATTGGAGATGGTGTAACTGAACGCAGTCTCTACGGGTTTCCTTTCCCATTTTCTCTTAGGTCCTGACTGTGGAAGGATGTTTGCCAGGGCTTTCAATATGGAGTCTCACCAGAAGACTCACATTGGATATCGTCCACGTAAGCTCGAAGGATTTATATCTTATACTAAGTGGAATCTCATAATTTGATAGGCTTCTCATGTGATTAAACTTTACACTTCCTATCAAAGATGAATGCCCTAAAGTTGGCTGTACGAAGAGATATTCCAGGAGACACGAACTTCATAAGCATCTTGCGGCTGTTCACAATGATCACAACAAGCTGCCACTTACCAAAAGCAAGCCAGTGATCCTTAGAAGCCTGAAAACTAATAGCGTTTGAATCTCAAGGTGGCTCATGAGCGTTTGCCTTATGGGGGAGAGGAATCTGCTTGTAGCGCTCCCTTAATTTTATCGCAATTTTTATTCATCTTTATTTGGTTCACTCTTTCGGCTCACCTTCTCAATTCTACGAGGGTGTTTTTCTCCCGTCCACTTACTGATGTAAGCAAAGTAACAAGGAGGATACAAGATTGTTATGACAGGGTATAAGTAACTAGAAAAAAACTTGGTAACACTCTTTCAGTAGCATTGTTTTTGAAAGCTTTGCAGTATCCGAGTTTGGTGAAGCTTCCTAACCACTACCTCCCTTATTTTGCCACTTTGCACTAAACCATTTTTTCTTACATGTCATTTACCTAGATTTTGTTTCAACTTTTTTTCTCAAACACAATCCCTCCCCCCTAAAAAAAAGGTATATTTGATTATCTAACTGTAGTCTATGCTGGTTTCCAACTTCAAAGACTACTCTCATAGAATTCAAGCCAAGTGTTGCAGTAGAAAAGAAAGAAGTCTGGATCTCACATGCTTTCTGGGCTATTGTATGAAGCAATGAATGATTGTGATGTAGATCTAAAAAAATAAAATAAAATCTGTTTACTCAACTTCCACTATGAATTTTCTCAAAAAATATGCACTTTGAAGTTCAGGAATGTCTCATAAATTAAAGTTTATTCATAACGGACCAAATTTTGAAAGAGCCTATAAACAAGCCTTGTGATAGAAACTGTTCTAGTAATAAGTACAACCACAAGTTGATACAATTACACTGTATTGAAATTGTGTAAAACCCAAGCTGGAACATAGTCTAGTGTTGTGAGAAAGGGTGGGATGAAGGGTAAATAAAATTCTCATCCATGTATAACAAGGAATCTTTCTCCTGACCTTCTACCAAAAAAAAAAAAGAAACAAAGAAACAACACCTAAACAATACAAAGAGCACACCTTGAGGATATATTATATGGGGGGCTGTATTTTTCCGCTAAAATGCCTCCGCTATTATTCTAGCGGAAAAGTGCGCTTGCGTAAAATTTCACTTTTCCGTGGTCCATATTGAATTTTCTGCTAAAAGGCCATGAAATTCTAGCGTAAGGCATTTTGGTGTGTAAAAAAAAACTAGGGTAAAAATCTCACACCAGGCCTCCAAATTGAATTTTACGCAAGTTATTTTTACGCTAAAATATTAGCGTAAAACTGATTTGCGTAAAATTCATCACGCACTACTCCAACTTGAATTTTCCCCTATTCACCTTTATGCAACTTCGACTTTACCATATCGGCCCCGCCAAACCCCATCCACACACTACCCGATATTTTTTTTTTTTTTTTTTTTTTTTTGAATTCTCTACGCAAACTCCCTCCTGCTCACCAGTTCATAAATCACTTGAAAACAGTGCAAGATGCCTTTAGGGACTCAGCCTATCGGTCCAGAGTCCCCACTTGCTTCCAACAGCCCTCCTTCACCTCAGGAAAAGAACAAGAAGAGGAAGCCTCGACCTAAAAAATTCACAAAGAACTTCTCCACATCTCAAAAATTAGACAAAGACAGTTGTGTCACTTACATTGATTACGAATGTAAATTAGACAAGGAGGAATACCCAATATACCCTAATCGAGAGACTGTCTTTGTCCGAATGCCTGGCAAAAAAATCACCAACTTTGGAAAAGTTGGTTTCACTAATACAATGCACAGCTCAAAGCTAGAGAATGCCAACCATGTCACTGTTGAACACCGCAAAATAAATGAAATCAATGTTCAGGATTGTCACTTCGAGGCCAACAGAATGCAGTATAAGGATGCCAAATCCCTGATTCAGCAATGGTTCAGCAAGGGTATCACTCAAATTTCAGACATATGTTGTAAAATTTGCAACCAAGAGAATCCACGCCCAAAGGAAGATTCTCCAGGAAGCGACTACTTGGTGAAGATCTCAGAAAACCAGGAATACCAAAGCTACATACCCAAAACCAGAGAAACTACTCGTTTTACAATCGCAGACCCCCCACCACACCTGTACATTCATCTTGAAGCTGTTGCTCAGCTTACCCCCGAACAGCAAGAGCCTTACATGAACAACACAGACTGGCCAGCTGTGTTCAACTTTGATGGTATTGAGTACCACCTCATATCTCATGGTTTCTGGGCTTACCATCACTACTGGTCTGAAGTAGTGTGCACGGTTAAAGGTATTTGTGGCATCTGGAAGCATGATGAGCGTGAAAATGATGGGGTAGCATGCTTGGTCAGTCCTGACCCAACCAAGATTGGAGGTCCCAAACCACGGACTTCTTGGTTGTTTTATTCAAGAGCTCCCACCCTAGCTGAACAAGCAATCATTGAATCCGGTGTGAAAAACCTTGAAACTCAGCATGGGTATCACAAGAGAGCAAGTCCCATATGTGTGCTGCACTCAAGATATGAGTGGTGTGGAAGAGCAGATTGCTGAAGCAACTGTGGTTGCTTCAGATCATAAACCAACTAAAATTTCTCAGCTATCCAACCCGGATGGCCCTCAACTGGAGAGCCGACCTGATACACAACTCTCAACTCCTACTTTTAGGTCTTCTGTGGCTCCGACTGGATCCATCAATACCTGTGAGTTTCTGGTGGTCATACCAAACAAGATGTAACTTGTTGCTGATTTTCTGATGTTACCTGATGAATTCCCTGGTCTCCCAGCTTTGTCCAATAGGAAGACCAAAGTGAAACACCCTCAAAAACGAGCCCAAGATGAATCACCAGACCCCAACCAAGCCTTACAAGATGCGAATTCATACTCAGACCTCACTTCTATAACTGCAGATGAAGCAAAGGTAAGGGCCAAGAAATAAAAAACACATAAAGGCTGGGCCTGGCTGCCAGAAGCCGAGGAGGTCCCAGATGATAACTTCAGCCTCAAGGCTGCACCAAGTGAAAAAAATACTTCACATCAAACGCGTTCAGGAAGGAGATATCGGTTTGAATGATGACCTGCTTCTATCCTTGGACTTGTCTTTTAAAACGACCATCAGAATTGCAATGATACATTTAAATAAATTTAGCCAAGCAAATTTCATACAACTTTTTATGTGTGATAGAGTGATCCATTTTATTCAAGTCAAAGCATCCAATCTCACTGATTAGTTAATATAAACAAATCTCATAGTCACAAAAAAAAAGATAATGCCAAGGAACAGACCAAAACATCTCCGTTCTACATATGCGTGGCTAAACAGTCAGTATCTCAGACTTTTGCAAGTTTCGGGGTGAAGACTGATGTTCAACAGTCAATTGACTCACCAAGAGCCCTCCTAAGACCTCTTCCACCTTAGACAAGGTGGGTTGAGAAAATCTGTTGTCAGGATGAACCAAAATATTGAGTAGATAGTGGTGTGGACGGGGGTTTGCCGGGGCCGATATGGTAAAGTCAAAGTTGCGTAAAGGTGAATAGGGGAAAATTCGAGTTGGAGTAGTGCGTGATGAATTTTACGCAAATCAGTTTTACGCAATTATTTTAGCGTAAAAATAACTTGCGTAAAATTCAATTTGGAGGCCTGGTGTGAGATTTTTACGCTAGTTTTTTTTTACACCAAAATGCCTTACGCTAGAATTTCATGGCCTTTTAGCGGAAAATTCAATATGGACCACGGGAAAGTGAAATTTTAAGCAAGCGCACTTTTCGGCTAGAATAATAGCGGAGAAATTTTAGCGGAAAAATCTTCTACCCCATATTATATAAAGATCATCAACTCAAAAGGTAGTGAGTGTTATAAGGTATAAAAAAGAATGAAAATAAAAATAAATAAAAGGCTGGAAATTCCATCAGGTTGATAAGATTTTTTTTTTTTTTGAAGACACTTTGTCAGTGGAGGACTGACAAAGGTGAAGAGATAAACTAACCAAAAGCAGAAAAAAAAAAAAAAAAATAGAGTACCTGTTTTCAAAGACAAGGATCAGAGTTAGGCATTTATTTTTTTCTGCTCAACAGTAAGTAAGCTATACTTTTGTAATCTACATAAAGTCTAAGATAGATCAGTCCTCCTTCCCACCCCCTCCCACAAATCCTCTCTTTAGAGTTCATGTAACTGGTGTCAGTCCTGAGGACTTCTCAGCAGTCCCATAAACTGTCAAATAGCAAGTATAGAAAGTACTGTAATGGTACACATGTAAATACAAGTGTGACATAAAAGATTGCATATACTACTAACAAGAGGACATATGTAATCATCATAGTAAACCAACATTAAATATATGTACAAAAAGGTAATGATGAATAATTACAGTGCACACTCAGGTTCAAAAGCCTCAATTATGTACTTATAACAGGAATGGATTCCCAACACTGTAATAAGTACTCAACCAGAAGTTAACCAAGGGTTTCATGGCAACCCAAGCACCCACAAGTGGGCCGTTAGTCTAATAGGGGGACAAGCCTGAGAACAGGGTATATAAACCCTCCCCCTCAGGCCAGGAGTGGGTTCTGATCCCCAACCTTTTTACCAACATACCTAACAGCACAATCAGTACAACATTGAGGGTTTTTGTGAACAAGTCATCTGCTCAATAGTGAAACAGTGCTAAAGGTAATGAGTATAAGGGGTTCACCCATAGGCTGGTAGACCTTACTCCTTGAATACCTTTGTTTGTGAGGACTCACAAGGGTTAGAGCTAAAAAAATAACTCAAGCAGGAAAAGAGCACCCTGGATTTTAAAAGTTGGATCAGAGTGAAGTGTTACTAGTTCCTAACTGTAAGTCTGAATTCCTGAAGTGAAGCTTACCAAATCTCAGACCCAGTTTTTTTTTTCTTCTTTTTTTTTTCCAAATCCTCATCCTTGAGGTCAACTATTTGCAATAAGTACTTGTTGGGGGATTCCCAGTACTTTATTAGCATCAGTTGTTTGAAAAAGGTTTCACATTACCCTTTACTCCTACTGCCTTGTTCAAGTAGGTGGAACCTTATAGAAGCTATCACTGATAACTGAAGTCTATACCTGGGTGCACCAATGTAGAAGACCGCTTTTTCTTTTTTTTGTAAAAAAAAAAGAAATACTCTCCTTGTAAGTTTGATCTAGCTTTTAACACATATCAGAAAAAAAAATTATATAGATAATGCCCTTTTTGTGTCTTTATCTTTACATTTGGATAAGAGGTATGAGAATTTCTGTATTTGCTTGGAGCAGGGTACCTAGTGATATGATTTAGATACTAATGAGCTAAAAACTTCCCTCCTCTCTCTGGGATAATGTAGCTGATCTATAGGAAAGCACAGAAGAATAAGATAGAGAGAGAAATTGCAAGGTGTGCATATGTGAGCAAGGTTGATCTTAGTATTGTTGAATAACTGTGTGTGACATGAGGTATGTGAGCAACTTGCTTCTGTCTGGCAAGATAGCTTACTAGAGAATGGTG
>MU167236.1:185658-210591 GCA_015951145.1 Cronartium quercuum f. sp. fusiforme G11 | reverse complement strand
TATATTAACCTTTGCAGCTTCATGGTACTTTTGAAGTACTCAGGGGCTGACAAGGTAAGTGATGTTTGCTAGTTAATTCTCAACAAGATCATGAGGAAAGGAAGAGAGGAAAGAAGAAAGATTGAAACAGAGGAACAGCAAAGTGGAAAAATATGTACAGTCTCTATCCCAAGATGGGGAAAGAGATCTGGGTATGAGATTGTCTTGACTATATATGTCTTTTTGAGTACAGTTCTATGTGGCCTGTGTGCTTCCAGACCTAATGGCACTATTGGCTTCATTTTCTTCATACTTTGAGGCAGATTATTTTATCCTCCTCTATACATTTTTTCTATCTTGTATTTCTTAAATATTCATCTGCTCCTCTCTACCTGTATTTCTTTGTCTACTTTCATTGAGTGAACTTCAACAAGGTATAACAGAGTCTAGAGATAACTTTCAAAAAAAAAAAAAAAAATCAGAAAAATACAGATAAATGTTTTGGCAACATCAAACAGTCATATTGAGCCCACTTTAAATTTTTCCACAAATTTTTTCAAGCATGTTAACCAAGATATTTTATTGCAAAAGTCTCCAAATTTTATGAAACTCTGTTTATATATATATATGAATATAAATGACAACATTTGTAGTGAAATACATGAGGTATAACCCCCCAAAACAATTTATAGATTGCATTCTCTTGTGCTACCTTTTTACACCAATATTTGAAGTGCAAAATCATGAAAAGTGTTAGTGGTTTGGCAGCAAAAAAAAAAAAAAAAAAAAAAAAAAAAAAACCACTTTTACCTTGCCACAGGAAGTATGCTGTAGCAGGGCATAGATTCTGTTTCAGAACTTGTAACCATTCTGTAGCAATAGGGGAAAAAAAAAGCCACTCAATGGCTCATAACAGCAATCACTGCCAACATATTTTCATCGCATGGAAGCTTGCTATGTAACATAGCATGTCTTCATGCGATACTATGGACCATTTTTCAAGGTCCCTACCTTGGAAAATAGACCTATTGCATCGCATCTTGGCCTGCTATGTGACATAGCATGCCTCTATGCGATGCAATTTTCTTGGCAGTGAATGTAGTGGGTTTTCTAAGCCTTGCCCTTCCTCCAACAGCTGTAGTGGGCTTTATCTTGTAGTGGAGTATGGCACCATGACTGGGTAGTGAAAAAAACCTCACCATTATGGAAATGCTGTCAAAAAGCAATGAAAAGTGGTTTTGATCAAATGCTGTTTGCACTCCATGTTGTTTCATAATCTTAGGGTTTGTTATTTTGCATTTACTAACAAAGGTAGTTCCAATAGATGAAATCAGCCATCTTTGACCTCCTCCTCAATCCCAGAAAAAGACACTTCAAATTTAGGGAAAACTGGGAGACCTTATTTATCAATCCCTAAGTGGCCATAGCTCTCTTTTCCTTCACTCAATTTTTTTTTTTTTTTTTTTTTGGTAGCAAGCTCATTCTAAAACCACACTACCTGTGCCTCTTGTAAGGAAACCAAACTGTTTCTGTCAACAGAGGAAGAGATAATTGCAAAAAAAATAAACTCTGACTTGATAGCTCCTTAGCTTGCATATTTTTGACATTTGGGATTAACCTCTCAGAAAAAACTGTAGAGAAAGAGTGTGGCTGTTGAACAAGCCCAATAAGAAAAATTGTTTGACCCAAAACCAGAGGTACATATCTGACACAACATGCTCATACACCTGAACCATAATTCAGCATGTTTAGCATAGTTGGAATAAATCCCTCTCAAAGAACTCACACTGGCTATACTACAGGTAGTTCTTCATTCTGCTGCAGTTGAAAGCCTGTTTTGGGATATGGGGGCCACAAATACCAAGTCTCATTCTTGAATAAAAAAAAAAAAACTTTGAAAATGTGCTTGCAGGTCCTCAGCCACCTTAAGACTCAGAATCCAGGCATTTCAGCTTTATCTACCAACCCCTTCAAAAAAACAAAAAACAAGACCCAGGTCAAAGATGATGCTGACACTCATCACTTTGACACAATCAATGAATCAGAATACTTTGAGTCTTTTTTTTTTGCAGATAATGAGTGCATCCAATGTTGAGTAATACTTCCAGGATCACCAATGCTCAGCAGTCCCACAGACTGTGAGTACCATTATTACATATAACAACCATGTGTAACCAAGGTTTTACATACAGGAGAATAAGTGTAACATAAGTCTACTATGTAGGTAACACTAGTGACTACAACTCAGGCTCAGTTTTAAGAGTCATAAGCCTACTAGACTTATGGCAAGAGCCTATATTTAGGCCCTGTCACAAGTGAATCCAACCACAAGTTTCTCAGGTGGTACTGTACTAATCTTAGGTGGACCACAAGTCAACCTAAAGCCCAAAAGTGAGGGAGAGGACAAGCATTTAGGCATATAAACCCTTCCTCCTTGCTCAGCAAGTAGGCCCACTGCCAAGATATTTGTATCGGATGGGCCTATCCGATGTTCTATCACCCCAAGATATGCGATGCAGTGTCAGTAGGATTAGGTGCGATGGAATTACTATCGGTTTCTAATGCTCTGACACCATATTGCAGTGTAATTCCATCGCACCTAATCCTACTGACACTGCATCGCATATCTCGGGGTGATAGAACATCGGATAGGCCCATCCGATACAAATATCTTGGCAGTGCCTCTCCCCAACTTTTACCACAGACACATATATAAAGGATATCTTCCATAGAATATATCTGTTCAATAGTGTAAAGCTCATTAGGTGTTAGCACCAGAAGTCCAAACCAATACTAATGAAGATTTGTTATCTCACCCTAGGATCCCTTGGTGTTCAGAACTCTCAATCAGGAGTAGAGAAAACAACAGCTAGAATATAAAAAAGGAGCCAGTGGAGGATTAATCATGCTCACTGATCATATCCAGGATTGAAACTCTGCAGGTAGTTGTCAGCCCGGCTACAAGTCAGGTTGTCTTCCAGGGAATATACCCTGAGGTATTTGAAGTCTTTGCTTGATAACCAAACCCTCTTGATAAGAGGTCAACTAAATTTTGTCTACACTTGAGGCATAAGTGTAGACTCTTAGTTGTTTCTTCCAGAAAAAAAAAGGCAATAAAGTGCTTTAAATTCCATCCATTCCCAGCCAGGGGGTAGCCTCAAAGAAGCTCAGTCCTGACATCCTCCCACATTTAAAAATGCTGTTTAGTCAGGAAACTGAAATGCTACATACTTTTACATATATATGTAATGCTTTTCAAAGAAAAAAAAAACTATGAAAAAATCAGAGCTGATCAATGACTATGAACATAAACCTTGGTGATTTTTTTGGATTACTCTGTGAAATATTACACCTAAAGTACAGTGTATGTAATGTAGAAAGATGTGTAACATTCCAATTTCCTGCTGAGATGCATTTTCCCTCAAGAGAGTATCATTACTGCTGGAAATGTCAGATGCACTCATCCAACCCAAATTTGTTGCTGATTTTATTGTGATTGTCTTGCAGCTATCCAAAAAGGTCTTCTTGCAGGAGGAATCCAAGGTTTCCACCAAGGCAAATATGAGTGCAGTTTTGGATGGAAATGTCCTTGACTGTGGTTTCCAAGGAATTGATCCAAGGTTGTTTTCAAGGGCAAAAAAAAACCCTGAGATCAATTACTCAAATCTTGTCACTTGGGAATCTACCTACAAGAACACCTCAAATTTTTGAATTCAAGGCAGCCTTAATGGAAGTGCATTTGATATGGAATACTGTATGAGTTCCATACAACCTGTGGAAATTTCTGTTTTAGACCATGTGGCTTTATTCATGGGGGGGGGGGGGGGGGGGGGAGGCCGAACCTTTGGTATGACCATATTTTTATAAATTTTTCTGATCCAATGCAATGTTGCCAGTGTTTGAGCTGGGCTTCTGAAGGTGATTGTAATTGGTTTGTCAAGTTATGGGAAAATTGTTTCACTAGTATCTGCATAAAAGATGCAATATATAATGTCCTGCATAGGAGGGGATTGACAAGTAAATGAAAAAAGCAAAAGTGGGGGATGGGGTTCATGTGCCCACTCAGTGTGTGAGCACAGGAAAACCCAATGAAACAAAGCCTTTTTTTGTTGAATAGCGGCCTCATACTCCCCTCCCTCCGCTGTATTGTCTTGTTGTCGCAAGGGTAAGGTCTCACCTGGGTAATTTCCTTCGCCCAAGAATAACATAAAAAGTCACAATACACACTTTGAGCCTTGGTCTTGTGGCCATTGCACAATAATTTGACCAAATACTTTCTTGCCTGACTTGAATGGGTGAGATGAAAGCTTCAATCATAATAGAGTTTGAAGATATGTATGTATAAGCAGGAGCAAGTCAAGATCTAATCTACATACAGAAAAGGCAAAGGAAAATAGTGCAATCCCAACGAGCCAAAAGTGGCCCCTCATATCGGGTATTTGGTTGAATTCATGGAAGATATGCTTATAAAGTGTGTCGACTGTGATTGCCCGACCACTGACAGCAGTCTCAGATCGATTGTTCGCTGACTCGGGCTAGCACAACACGCAGGATGAAAGACCGTAAGCCAACACAACTGATCGTGTTTGACTTCGATTGGTAAGCTCACCTTGCATTCTTAGCCCATTCATCCCTATCTTTTTATCTTGACCGAGGAGGCTCACATGAACACGGTGAACTTGTTTGTTTTGTAGGTCTCTCGTTGGTAACCGCCTCTCATATTAGGTCCTCATGTAGCATGTTCATTAATGACTCCAAGGTCCATGATATACCTTCCACAGATCAAGACACAGACCGATTTTTGTTCGAAGTACTCGATCCCGATTTGAGAATCCTTCTGCAGTCCCGGAAGGACTCCATGCAATGGACTGACAATGTGTGAGTGTATTCGAACCGCGTTTAAGACCTGCACACCGTCACGAAATAGGGCGATGGAGAGAAGCAGTACTGACACCGATCTTCCCTCAACCACACAGAGCAGACTGCCTCAAGCGTCTTCATGAGCGCGGCTTCAAGCAAGAAAAAATTAGGGAGGCTTTTTCAGCCTTACCACTTGTCCGTTCACATTTTTCAAAAAAAAAAAAAAATGCCCCTTGTTTGTACATCAATGACTGTTGGGTCTGACAGCTTGCCAATCATCTTAGCACCCTGCCATGAAACGGGCGATCGAGACACGAGCCTCCGATCAAAGTAAGATCGATACGACCATCTTAATTATCTCTAACTCCAACAGTGTCTTCATCGACCTCGTCCTCGCCACTCATCGCCTCGATCGGAACTTGTTCAAAGACATCATTACTAACCCGGCCAAGTTTACATCTGAGGGTTTACTCCATCTCCAGCGCCGGATCGCTCCCGACAATCCCCGTCAACATGCGTGCGAGTTTGGCTGTAGCCCTAACATGTGTAAAGGTATATCCTTTGATCTCATCGTGCCTTCAGCTATCTCACAGAGTGGAATGGTGAACTGATTTAGATAAGCCACACTCTGTCTTATGGATAAAGGTGAGGAACTCAAAGCTTTTCTCGAGAAAAATGGTGGCCGATCGGCATTTGATCGGATCGCGTATGTGGGTGATGGGTCAAATGACTTCTGTCCGATCACGCAGCTTGAAGAGTGAGCCCGCAGCCATTGCCTTTTCCCTTCATCTTTTTCATTCCGGTATCACGATGGTATTGAATTCTTTTTGGTCTCCATAGCACCGATTATGCTTTGATCAGGAAAAATATGGAGCTTTCCAAAAGGGTAGCAACAGAAGAGGGAAAGCATTTGAGATGTCAGAAAGTATATTGGGACAGCGCCTGGGAAGTCGAGCAGATCTTTCTTAAAACTCTGTCGTCTTAAATGTAAAAAATTCAGCCTCTTTCAATTGATCGTGGTTTTGTTCCTTTGGTTTGATTTTAATATCAGCTAATCATTCAGGATAAAACCAGAAAGAATTCGCCGCTTCGTTGATTTCATTAACGAATTGAGTCAAGACTATCTTTACAACACCCCGATTGAGTTTACTGCAAACCATAGAGTGGGATAAACAAAGAATAACCGAAAAGCGATGTTTCAAATGCAGCAGATCCCCCAAAAGAAATTGGAACATGACATCTTTGTACGCATACATACAAAGTCATTCAAGTGCCCTAATGTGGCGAATCAAGCTCAACCTGACAAAGCAGCTGTGAACTGTTCCTCAACAAAGTTTTCATTTGTTACACTGTCAACTCTGAGGCCTGTCAAACAGTCCCAAAGGTTGTCAACACAACAATTACATATAATACTAAGAGAGTATATATGTAATTATAACCGTAACAACAAGTGAACATGAGGAAGAACAAGTGTAATAAGAATACACTTGTACTAATTACATCTCAGGCTCAGTTTCAAGAGTCATAAACATAGTATACTTATGACAGGAGCCAACTAACAGACCCTGTCATTGGAATAGCTAACCACCAGCTGGCCTATGTGGTCCTGTAATAACATAAGCTGGAACCACAAGCCAGCCCATATTCTAAAAGTGAAGAGGGAGTAACTTGAAGAGTATATAAACCCCCTCTCTCTTGCTCAGGAATAATCCCCTCTTTTACCACAACCACCCAAATTACCCACTAGCCCACTTTGAGGATACCTACATTAAGTTATCTACTCAACAGTGCTGAGGTTCATAGGTGTGAGTAACTTGAAAGTCATATCCCAGGTTGGTAACCTGAAAGTCTTGTAGACTCCCTGTTAGTGAGGATTAACAAGGATAGAGATAAACTCACCAAGACAGGAATCAGAGCACCCTGTCTCACAGAAGGATTAGAGCCAAACAGTTGTAGTATTCAACTGTGCTCTCCTTCAGCACCTAGTACCAGAGCATAGAGACCCAGTTCTCATAAATCCTCTCATTAGAGGTCATTTAACTGCAGTCTACACTTGAGTGTATCAAGAGTAGACAGAATTTTAAGCCTGGGAGTAGCCTAAAAGAAGCCACTCTCTGACATACACTTTGGTAATTGAGAATGAGTATGTGATTCTCTAGTCAGGTGATATGTGATCTTAACCTGTACATGATGCAAAGAGGGAGAATGTGGCATGATGTGGCACAATGGAGATTGTATGTTGTAATTGGGATGTACATAAGATGAGAGATTTCCACAAGTTGTTTTCTCTCTTTCCTCACCAATTCCAACACACTCTTGAGCAGGTTTGCTCCTTCCTTTGGTCATCATCACTGTGGTATCAACACCACTTGTTCACTTAAGAGACTCTCTCTCTCTCTCTCTCTTCAGACCTTTTCAGCACAGCTTTCACTGGTCATGAGCCCAGCACTCCACTAATCTCAAATCATCACATACACAAAATATGTTGTTTAACTCTGGAACAAAGCACTCATCCATTAATCAACTTGAATCATCTTAAATCCAAGGAGACCTGTGTTGGCCTGCATTTGTCAAAATGTGTAAGTGTAAGTCAAGCATGTGTCAATAGAAGCCATAGTAATTACAAGGACAAAGATAGGCTTCTATGATGTGAAGTCCAAATGATGAGGAAATTGGATTTTGTGCTTGACTCACTAGAATATATAGAGAAAGTGAGAAGTAAACAATCAAATGGAACTGGAATTGTTACAGTTAGTGGCATGCACACAACAGTGTGGAACTCCAACAGTACTATCCTGTTGACAGAGCTTGCAAGGGAGAAAGACCACAACAAAAATACTCACTTTCTTGAGTAAAACCTGGATCAATCAAGAAAAAAATGCCTTCACACGTACTTGTAACTCTTCTGTTTTCAAGTCTCAAGACTATAGCACAGATCCTGGTGGATTTCTTGGTTATTTATAAGAGAGAAAAACACACACAAAAGTCCTCAATGGAGCAATATAAGCTCTAAAGACTCAAAAATCACAAAATTCAGGCTCTATAGCTCCAATGTAACCAAAATACTGCAACAGAGAACCGTATACATGAATACCGGGCTGAGGTCAACCTAGTGAAGCCAGTTCACACTCTAGAGTGTCTTCTAGGGCGGGTAAAGCACCAAAATGTATGCAACTGACTGGACTTTTCAAAGCCAATTCCGAGAGGAAACCACAAGGAAAGAGACATGTATAGAAAAACCCGATGAAAGCGATAAAGTAATGATGTAATGGAAGCGGAAAGAGCATATGTGAGAGACAGCTAAATAATCATCATCAAAATCAAAAAGAAAAAATTGACAAGAGCGAAGGTTTCGAAAGATATTTTCAAACATCCAAGACTGGGGCATTATGATATTAGGTAACGGAAATAAAATAATGTTGATAACAAAAAACGTAATCGACTATGACTATTCACGAGATAAAGAGCAGAAGATCGGAACAAACGCATTATAGATATGCATTCAAACCTCGGGCAGCTAGCTGATCAGGGACTTGGGTGTTCAGTTGCTGAGGCGAAGAGACGAGACGGAAGAAATCCTGTCAGCAACAAGTGGGGACTGGGAAGAAAGAGAATACAACATACATGAAGTAGCTGCACGATCTGCGCTCGAGTCTCAGTCGTGATCATTGCTTTCTCCTCAGGTGCTGGCGGAGTTGCAGTCGGCAGTACATGGGCAAAGACTGCAAGGATGTGTTCAAAGTGAGGTTGAACCAACGGATGTTGTTCACGGATGAGCATGATGATAGCTTCAAAGCATTTGGCTGATTCAGCAAAGTCTTGCTTCAATGGAAGAGCTTCAAAGAACAGCGGTAGAACCTGAGAGGGAAGAAGAACGCAACGGTGAGTAAGAGCGTTTATTAACTGTAGAGAGAATTCATCAGACAAACGCGTCATACCTGTTCTAGGGGCAAGGAAGCCTTGTTTTTAATAATCATTCGAGCGATCGCGCCAGCGGCGTTGTCCTTCGCACACTCGCTCTTTTCCTTGGAAGGAATGTCAGACACAGTGAAGAGGGGTTGAAGCCCCTTGAGAATATCAATGTAATGAGAAGTGATATCGACATCAGTCCAGAAAGCGAGGGAGCCAAGGAAGAAGGCTGCATTGCTTCGGACTTCGCAATCTTCATCAGCTACTGCACGGAGACCAAGCTGCAACAGAGTCTCGGTGAAAGGTCCGACAGAAGCACCGAGTCCGTTAATCACTTCAGCGAGCGATCCGATCGCATTGTGTCGGTCAGTTGATGAGTAAGCAGGGTCGTAATACTTGGCAATCCACGGCAAGAACTGATGAAAAGCTTGAGCGAAGTCAGACCCGAGAACGCTTGCAAAAGTTCCGACGAGGTCGGCAGCGCATCCAATCAGATGAGATTCGACTTCCGAGAGTTCACCAGCGGCTGATGCCTCATCAAATTGGTTGTCGACTTGAGCCGGTGATTTCCGCTCCAAGATCTGTAACACGAAGTGGCACGTCTTATCGAGATCTGGACAAAAAGACATCAGTGGCTCAGACGATAATGAGACGTAGACAGGGAGGCAGAGTTACAAGTTGGCGCAACGACTCCAGCGCCGACTGTCCCGACAACCGCGGAAAGCGAAGAACAAATGTCACTGATAACGTCGCTGCGGAAGCAGGGGTGGCCGAAGGAAAAAGAAAAAAAAGTCAGTTTGGCATCGAGAGGGACAGAAAAATGGGGATCAAGAATAAGGAGAAGAATCAGAACAGCATATTCATGCGATTGTTTTCATTAGCGTGTCCATGTTAGAAGCACGCCTCGTAGTGAGCTGAGATAAAAGATTTCATCATGTAGGAGGTAGAAAGAACATTGATTGATTTGATGCTTACCATTCATCATCAGTTTGCCACACAGGGATGATTTGAGGCATTATCAGTTCAACGAGCTTTTGAACATCATCAGAAAGACGAATGTTGGCCATTCCAGGTTCCAGCTTGGGTGGATTTCCGAGCTCATGGGCCACCGAGATGAAAGACAGGAGTGTGGTCGCAGCAGCTTTACGAGTGGTCGGGTAGAAGTGACCGAGTAGAGGGCTCAAGCCTTTGATTGAGGCTTCGAGGTAAGGCAGGAAGCTGGTTTTGGTGAACTCGAATAATTCAGCGAGGGTATCAGCCGCAACCGACTTCTCAACGGCGACAGCGGTTGTTGTCTTCATGAGGTCTTCGTCATCGATCGAGACGTCGTCGATGTCAACATATCCGTCCTCCTCTGCCTCTTCCTCCTCATCATCCGCCGCCTTGTAACCCTTAACAATGTCAGTCGAGAGAGCACAAGCACCGTCATCTTCTTCTTGACCAAGGCTGGCCAAGACAACAGGCATGACACGGGGCAAGTAAGGAACAAACTCTTCTTCGTAAACCTTGGCCATAGTACCGAAGAAGATGATCGAGCATTCCCGTAAGCTCGGGGTTTGCAATTCAACAGCTTCGAAGGCAATCTTCAAGCATCCATCAAGGAAGGGTCTGAACTTGTCTTTGCCAACGGAGGAAGCTAGAGTCCCCACGGTATCCTGCGCTACGCCACGAAGCTCTTGCTCGTCACCCTCGGCCTTCAGAGACAAGAAAGGAGTGATGTGTTGCATGCAAACGTCGAAGTAGGGTTCGAAGGCGGCTTTGGCGGCATAGGCAGCAGACCCAATAGCACCAACGACAGTACCTTTGAGCTTGGGGGGCGCGGAGTTAATCATGGGTACAAGTCGCTCCATGAGAGGGCGGAGATAAAGACCGATGGCTTCATCGTCGAAGACTTCCAAGAGCCCGTCGAGCGCGGTCATCGCATTACGTTGACAGTCGGGGTCGTTCAACAGAGCAGTAACTCGAGGTAAGAGGATCGAGTGACGCTGACCACATTCATCGGTCAACATCTCGCAAACACAAGAGAGAGCGGTACATGCTGCGCGTCGAACGCGCATGTCCGAGTCCTCGAGGCCAGAGTCGATGAAAGGCCAAAGTTGTTCAACATGAGGTTGGATAAATTGAGAGCAACCTTCGACAGTGACACCGAGAGCCATGACAGACGCCTTTCGAAGGAGCGGGTCGGGGCTTTGGAAGCATTCTTGAATGCGGGAGTAAAGAGCAGGGAAGACGGACTGAGGGGAGAGAGAAGTGGCGAGGGCATCGAGGCATCGGAAAGCAGTCTGAGAGGCAAAGAGGGAAGTATTGGTACACACGCGCTGGCTGTTCGAGATGCGTAGACTAAAGAGAAAGCTACTCACTCGGGCAACCGAGTCATCCTCTGGATCCTCAGGTTCATCCTCCGCACCGATGGTGATCAGTGCATCGACAATGGGCTTAACAAGGTCCATTGAAGAGATCTTACTCTTCTTGAACTTGATGGTCCAAAGAAGGCAATTAAGGGCCATGATACGGAGAGACTCGTCTAATGCCTTGTTGTTACCGATGTTTGCGTTGAATTGGACTACCTGAGCGAAGTGAGGGTTGATGAGGGGTGCTTCAATGATTAGCAAGGTCTCGAGAGTGTCAAAACATTTCTTGGCAGACGGCTCGTCGTTGGCCTCGACACTCTGGCCGATGACAGTGAGCATCTGAGGAACCAACGTTTGGAAGGTAGTCTAAAGGATAGTATCAACACAGGTGTTCATGTCAGTATAGGAATGTGATACCTCGTGCCGGAAAAGATATGCTTACGATGGACGACTCTTCATCGTTCTCGATATATTCGGCCACGTGTCCAAGAGCTTGCACGGTGGTAACCCGAACCTCCAAACTTTCCGGATCTTGAAGCGTCTTAGCGAACAGACTATAGATCTGAGGCAGGTCTTCGGCGAATGATTGGACAACAACATCCATCAACGCGTTCAAGGTGAAAACAGCAATTTCCCTCTCAGAACAAGCTGGGCTATCGGTAGCCTTGATCAAGAAGCCAAGCAACTCGGGCCACGCGTGTTCGGGTAGCTCAAGTTCAGCCACTTCCGAAACCACGCGAGCAATCGCGTGCCGGGTGATGGCAGCCGGCTCAGAGAAGACAAGTTCGAGAAGACGCGACTTGATAGCGGTCCGGACAGCTTGATCGAGTCGCTTCCAGTGTTTGTATTTAGCTACCGATACACGTTTGCGAAGCTCGACTGCGGCGAGTTGTCGAACGGAGGGGTTTTGGGAGGATGATAGAAGTTCGGAGAGGCCGGGGATAGCTTGGGGTGAGCTGTAGAATTGCTCATTCAACGCTTGCGTAGCCTGGTATCGACAAAGGAGTCAATACAATTTTCGGTCAGCTTGTGTTGAAACTCAAGATCGTCCAGGTGATCGTTCTGGGACTGTGTCATAAGCCCAGACAAAGCCTGCCAAAGGAAATTCGGACACCAGGTGTTGGTAGCGGAAAATAAAAATAAAAGTCCTTCATTGTGTGTCATACTAACGAGATTCCTCCTATACGGAGTTATTTCTTCAGCGAGCACTGTGCTCTAGAGACTAGCGGTTCTGAATGTATTGATAATCATTCACGACAATGGAGGGAAGAAAGGGAAGGCTGACTGGACTCGGAGCCAGGGATCGAAAGGGACAATGTAGCCAATCAAAAGAACAAAACTTACGGCTTTGATACCCTCAGTACCTGAAGGTGAAGCGATTTGCTCCAGGCATGTTTGAAGCTGTTGAACGTACTGAGGCTGAAGCAGAATGAATGAGAAAATGAGTCAATGAACAGCCTGGTGTGGGAGGTGGAATTGGAAGTAGAAGCTTTGAAGGATTGAGATAAACTCACATCCATGATGAGGTATTAGAATGTAGAGAGTGCAGGTGGATTGGTGACTAAAAAAAAGGGAAGGAGGGGATGAGGATAAGTTTTTAGGTGAGTGAGAAAAGGAATCGAAGTTCCGGCGAGAGATGACACGGAACTTTTCAAAACATCTCCAACTGTCACCATCCGTGACGGCCTGTGCGGATACACTGCCAGCTTGTGGTTTTACCTTGGGACTGCACGTGACACACACATGCACTCCAGCGTTACACTCTCCACCTTCATGGCCTTTTTGTACATATTGCGCCGCGGTCAGTGTACGGACAAACACCCCGCCTTACCGCAGTCACACAGCGTGAAGCTCCTGTGACAAGGCTTGGTAAATCCACTTATTGTGGGACCCTGATAAGAGCCAAGAGGTTTCAACGAAGATATTTTCACACGCGCTTTTTTCTGCCTTGGGACAAGAATTGGTTGTATACTACAAAAACAAATGAAGGTGAAGTAGATGTATGATACAATGTCAAAGGTGTTACTGAAAAAGGCTTGTAAATCAAATGAAAACCATCAAGATTACCTAAAAAAAAAAAAAAGAGAGAGAGAGAGAGAAAGAAACAAGGGTGGTATTGATCCACACTGTATGTACCGTCAAGTCAAGTAAAAATGGACAAAGGAATGGGGTGTGAAGGTTGAAGGTAAAGATGCCAAGCTCAAAATCCAGCTTTTGAAGTTTCAGGTCCTGATTTGACGCTATCTCCCATGATTTTTTAAATGTAAAAATTGATATCTTCTTTTCTAAATGTATCAGTTAAGACTATGAAAGCTCCCACATGCCAGGACACCATCATTTTTCCATCGGAACCATTTTTAGGCCATGTTATAAGTTTCAACCCCTTCGGGTTAGGGTCCTGGGTGTAAATGAATGAGAGCCAGCGGGACTGAAAGTCATTACTTCGTCCAGTGAGGGACCTTGAAAGACAGCCAGAGAATCGCCGCCTTCGAAAGAACCTGGATTATTGGGAAGGGGGTACATGTTAGAGGTCCATATAGATAATCAAAAATTGAGTCCTATGCGAGAAAGACCATGCAAACCTAGGTAAGGTGTCCTCTTGTCTCCGTGATCGATGTAACTTCCGAGCGGCATCAAGCTCAGGATTTTCTGTGAGAAATATCTACGATCGCCCGAGATATAACAAAAAAGGGTATGTCATTAGCAACGTACATCTGAATTCAAGACCACAATACTTGGAATTGGCAAACTTGAAAGGCAATATCTCCGAAGATTAATGCACCTTGCTTGAAAAAGCCATTAAAGGCTCATTGGGTATCAGTACCGTACAGCGATCCCTGTTTAGAATCTGAAGGATAAAATGATAAAAGATTTATAATAACCTTTGGTTTCGAACCTGGGAGGATGTTTTTGAACCCTCAAACAAATATTAAATTCTACTTATCAGCTGAAATTCAAAGAAAGAAAATAAAACGCAAGTAAAGTTACTCAGAAAATAAGACATCAAGTTCTGTATAAAGATGCGCAGCTTCTACAAAGGTTAATAACTTTCCACAATCATCTGACATTCCCGATAAGACATGAAATTTGGCCACTATATGAAGAGGACGAAAGCTGTATCAATGATGCTGTTCAGGAACAACTGTGTTGAGATATCAAACTAACCTTTTCCCCGCTTCACTAATTCTTGAAAAGAGCCTGTGAGGAAGCGTCCAGCGACAGATGCCCGGAAAGTAGACGGATATCTGTCACGAGAGAACGTTCCGGGGGATATATTCGCAGCTTCCCTGTGAAACCAAAAGGCGTCCTACAACAAATATTCCACATCAAAACAAGAAAATACCTTCAGAAGATTCACACTAATTTCTTGTAGTCTACCTTACGAAAACATTTTAAGGATCCTGCTCCGGTTAGACAACCCGCGGCTTCAATAACTTTTTCATAAAAAACTTGACCATCTTCGACCTTTGTTTGCGGGAAGATATGAAGTTGGTCATTAACTGAAAGTTCTAATGATTGGGGCCACCAGAGTAAGGGTAGTAGGACGAACTTGGATTCGGTAGTCCAACAGGCCCAGAAAGAATGACGGCTTTGAAAATTTTGTTTATAGATGCCATCGTATGCGGCCATGTGATGAGGAATGGCCATTGCTCCATCTGAAACTGATGGGCGAGGTTAAGGATCCCATGTCTTCCGAATGTGGGGCATCTCACAAATCTTGCAATTAGGCAGGGGTGACGTACCACCTGCTCCATACAGGATGTCTTGAATCAGATCACCACCAAACACAATTATTTAGCGCTAAAAAAAAGCAATTGGAGTTCAACCAGAGTGTTCATGGAATATTTTATTGATTAAATTGGGCATAATGAAAAGCTACTTGACTGATCACCTGCACCCATTGAAATGCAAGTCTCTGGTCTTTCTGTCCAAGGTTTGTGGCGTTGGCTCCTCCAATTTCTTTCCTCCCCCCCCAAGAAACCAAACAAGTTGAAGTAACAAGTTAAACTTAGCATCTCAAAGCCTTGAGGTGAATGATGAACAGGTGGATACTAATGTTTTTTTCGAGAATTGACTGCAACCCAAATAAAGAGTCGCTTTTTCATCAGACCGCGAGCCATCAATCCCGCTGGATTAACACTATTTGCTGTTGCTTAAGCTGTGATAGTGAAGGTGGTCAGAAATAACACAAGCTGTACCTTTTTACAATGTAAACCTTGGATGCTTTCAAGAAAAAACAGCATACCTATGAAGATGATGATACTAATTGAGGTAATTCCACCCTACACTTTATATGTAGCTATCCCATCACAATATTGATACCTGCAAGTGGTATAGGAGCATTGTACTTGAATTATTCGCAAGCTCTCAAATGAAAAAATGAAAAAATGAAACAAAAACAAATTCAGTTCCCTCTTTAAGATTTCAAACCACACCTCAGTCTCAAATACTTGCAATTGAAAATAGGTATAAATCTACCAAAGCAAAATCCTCTCTTCTAAATCATTGACATGTATCTCAGCCAACCTCTGTCTTGCCATTCTGGAACTCCCAAAAAAGGCAGCGCTTGAGCAAGAGCTCTTGTAATTGAAAAACCAAGAAAACATAATGCTATTTGAAATTCTCTTCAGGCTTCAACAGATTTTTTGTCAGTTCTTACCCTGGCAGTGAGTTTTGAAGTGTAGTAACCACAAAACAGATTACACAGAAAACCTCTACAAAAGCCTTTGATTATGGGGCATCTAACGCATGCTCAGGAATAACTTGTAATACCTGAACTCTTGAAAATCAGGTCAAAAGACACTTTTCAGATCACAAAACACACAACACAACACTGAATAATTCAATTGTCAAAAAATCAGATCACTGAAAAATGGGAGAAAAAACCTAAGGTTTACTTTGAGGAGTCTTTGAGTACTTATAAGGCAGTCACCAACAGAGAACAAACTTTTAGATACAGAAAACTCATAATCCTCCCTTTCTTTTTTTTCCAAATCCTTCTACAACCCATGAGCACACAAGCAGCCTTGGCAAAAGAAAAAAAAAGTGAAAAAGAAAAGAAAAGTGAAGCAAAAGAATCTGGAGATCTTTTTACAAGTTTTTAACTCCATCAGCACACCTAAGAATTAGAAAAAATCACAAAAATCCACCTATTTTCAGTTTTACCCTTCCAATTTTCTTGCACACAAGCCATGAAAACCATACCAAGGCCCTAAAGCACAGGAAAGAAAAGAACCCCATATTGTGCAAATCTAAGTTTTTAGAACCCTTCTTGTTACTACAAGATTCCTATATCACTATCCCAAAACCTCCAAATCTGCCAAAATAGCACCCTCAACATCAAATCTATGATGCTCCTTAAAGTTTTTACATCTCAACAACAAAGCCACCATATTCTGAAAGCTCACCTTCACTCCTTAAAATTACATTAACACCACTAAGCCACAATGCAACTCTATCATGTGACTTGCCTATGAACAATCAACAGAGGCATATAAGGTTTCCTCACCCACCCTGGGTGAACCACACAAAGAATCATTGAATGATGTCATTCCACCACCACAGCACCACATTTGTCTCTAAAACAGTACTTCCCTTCTTTCTGAACCCATAGAACTACTCTTGCATTATTTATTTCATACACAATGTGATAATAATATACCTTTTTGATTTGACTTGTTACCCTTTATCAGACTACCTGCTTTAATTTATAAAGCCTCCTGTGACTAACCCATATAATATGTCAAAGCATGGCATGAAAAAAGTTGTATACTACATTTCTGCAAAAAATTTGAGTTACTACAGCCCTTTATAGCTTGATTAAAAAAACTGAGAAATTCCAATCCTCCAAATTTTTTGAATATTCAATGCTATTTTATGCTATTGTATCAGGATTTGTTTTTGTTCTACTTATAAACCTACTGCTATGTATCAATAAAAGTTTCTCCCTTTGTGAGTTCATAGACTTTCTATTTTGATACTAGTAAGTGATTGTTAATACTTTAGAAGTTGAATTGTTCCATAGACTTAAAAAAAATGTTATAAAAACCTATTTTTAACCTATCTGAATAATTGTCTGAGTATGTTTTACTACTATACTTCAAAATGAAGCATTCTGAGTAATTCAAACTTTTTCAAATGCCCCCATTTGTTTTGCTTCTACCTTATAACTCCCTTTATCCAACTCTTGTCCACCTTACAAACCCCTATACCATGCACTCCACCTCTACAAATACCTGCTATTATCACTGTGTACAAACAGGTGACGTTACAAGTGCAACGTCAACAAGTCGTTACACAAGCGTTACACAACCGTATAGCAACGTCATATGTAACGTCATGTGTACCATCACGTGTAACGTCACATGTAGTATCACATGTAGTGTCATGTGTGACGCCAACCGGCCTGGGCCAACAGTCAAGAGGCGGGCCAGGCCAATATTCCCGGCCCGCTTTAGCAGCCGCCGCCTCCTCAAGCCTTTTCATCCCCCATTCATCTTCTCGCCACAACAAACTGAGTCATATGGAAAATTTGGCCCTTGAATGCAGAGACCACTTAAAAACCTTTTGACTCCGTCGAACGCTAGTTGAGTGGGAATCACCTTGAATCACCTTGTTTTTCAAAAATTGATAAGGCTATGTAACTAGCCGCCCGAGTACATTGAGGTGTAGACGTCCTTCTGATGGCGCACAGCCACATCTCAAGCCCTTTATCAGGCGTTGGTATGGCATACTGAACTGTTTCGCGTGATGCAGAGGTACCAGAGCGGTTGGTTATGTACCTTGTGCACCTGCATATTGAAGAGAACTTTAAATTAGACCATTGAAAAAGGCTATCGACACAACGGCCCAAATTCAAAGCTTACTGATACAGAGGAAAGTCCATTCCGAGATAGATGCATCATCGGAATTAAATATTTCTATAAGGGCGTGAATGATTTATAATTTCGCCTCTGCACTAATGGTTGTCCAATTTGAATCTAAGATGTAAGAAATTGGCGAGCTGCAGTCTATGAAAACCGAGTACAGGCAAATGTCCTGGCTTCATACCCCGCAGGAACGATTCCAAGTCATTTTCTACCTGAGAGAGGCAGACATGTGTTTCAATGAAGCATTGAGAGACGCGTGACGAAGAATATTGTGGTAGGCGTGGCGCGATAGGCGTGAACCGGGTAGCGCAGGGCGCGGTCGTGGCCGTGGCACAGGCTGGTGAACAGGCTTGAGGGGAAGGCGGGTTGGAAGGCCGGGGGCAGAGAGATCTGGATGGGGCTGGCCGGGAGGACTGACCAAAATGCATGTAGAGCGTGGATTGACTGCCCCAGCTGCAACGTCAACTGAGGTGTAACGTCAGTGAGACAATAAGTGCAACGTCACATAGACGACAGGTGTAACAACACTTGTAATGACTTGTTGACGTTGCACTTGTAATGTCACCCGTTTTGACGCAGTGTATGATAAATTTATAATAGTATATCTCAATATGTGTGCATGCTATGCACACAAACCCATCAGCAGTTTTTGTCAGCAAAGTACACACAGTCTGTTGTATTTCTTCATCAGCCTTTTCTTCCTCCCCTCTCACACCTGTCATTATGTGATTCACTCATCAAGTACATTGCTGTTTGAGGTGAATTCATAGTTCAACAGAAGTGAGTATGTATCACATTTCATGTGTTGAGTTCAACTGGGCCTTTAAATCTCGCATCAATCCATTTACAAGTTTATCACACTCTGCAGTAGACAATGCACCACTTTCTAAAACACCTTCCACCATTTTTATCAAGCTTTTTTATGGTCTACAGGGATTGGTACACTACATATCAATTTTACATTCATCCACTTCTTCTGGTTTCGAGTCCAAAAAATGCAGGACAGAGCCTGGAGATAACTCAGTGGCCTTTACAATACCCACAGGCAGAAAAAAATAGCACCAAATTCTCAAAAGTCAGCAGTAAACACTCTAAATTTGATGATCAATCAGACACATACACTAACAGGACTCAATTTCACAAACACTCAGGACTAAATAACTATACTTAGGAGCCAGAACTGGAAAATATTAAGGTGCCTTGGCCACAAACAGTAAAAAAAAAAAAAAAGCAAACCCTCCTCAATCTACTTTATCAACATCCACAGAAAATTTACAAATGAAAAAACCTAAAAAAACCCACCTATCCTTCATTCAGCACATACAAAAAACACACTCACCAGTCACAAACCCACACTGAGACCTCAAAAAAAAAAAAAAAAAGTAACCACCCCGTTCTTTCCACACTATATTATTAGAACCCTTATACTAGTACAAACACCCTTCAGTAATGCCTTAATACCTCAAAATTTGCAAAAAATAGCTCCCTGTCTTCAGAATGATGTCAGTTTCACAGCTTCTATGCACCAACAACAAGACCCCCCAGATTCTGATTCCTCTCCTTCTTGCATGTAACTTTCATTAACCCCACTCAACTCCAATGTAACCCCTTCATACAGCTTGCCTGATGATAATCAAGGATTATCTCATCTACCCTAGACAGACCACACCAAAATCCAACAAATGTCATCACACCACCATAGCACATCATCTCTCTCTAAACCAGTACCTTCTCTCTGTTTCAACCCATGGCTTCACTCCTTGATCATTCAATCCACTTCCAACACAAAAATGCACCTTTTTTTGACTTTGTACTATTATCAAACTATCTGTTTCAATTTGTAGGACCTGCTGTGACCAACCCAGCTAATAAGTCCAGAGATGAGGCTGTAGAGTACATTTTAATAAACATAGATTGAGTTACTATAGCCTTTCAAATCTTTAAAACTGACTGAGAAATTTTTAAATTATACACCAATACTTTTGAGTGTTCAATACTAGTTTTAATATTTGTATAAGGGGCTTTTTTTATTCTACTTACAAACCTCCTTAGATGCATTAATTAAAGTTGTTTCCTTTATGAATTTGTACAGTTTCTAATTTGGTACTACTTGGCAATCTTCAATAACCAAAGAGATGATTTTAACATTGTGAGGTCCTAGCTTCACTTGGCTGGACTCTCACTTAAAAGTGATATGATGGAATACTGTTTGAATTTAAAGATTGGAGGAGACCAAGGGTCTCTTCCCCAAGTACTCCTAGTAGCACAAGACTTGGGAGGCAAATGGGCACTGTGAATCCACTGGGTGAGCAGGAGAACCAGCCTGTCTGAAACACAGTGAGGGTGCTGAATCCCAATTTAGGGCTTCACTGAGCTGGCACTTTGACACTTTGATCTTCTTCCTCAACTAGCTCCCTCTCAAGAACCCTAAAGACAAGAGGGAGGAGCTTTCTAGCTGAGGTGCAGTGAAGACAAGGTAGTGTGGACCTTGAAAGTTAAAAATAAAAAAGTCAAAGATGAGATGTATTAGGGATGGATAGTAATTTCCATCACCCTATATGAACACGATACAAATATCTCCCGGATTCTTCGATGACGGTAGGACCAATCACTGACAACGTCCAGGTCCTAGCGAGCCTCGAACTCTGTTGGGGATCAACAGGAAAGTCACTGAGTGCACTTGACCCATGACGACCAACCAGACCAGTCCCCAGCGTATCATCAGCTCACGTGGAGTCCTTCTTGACCCCAAACTCACGTTCAAGGAGTGCCGTAACCACGCCGTACAATCCGGCACCCTAGCGCTTCTAAAGCTCCACTCCCTTGCACGGAAAGGATGAGATTATCCCTCTCAACCTCTTTACCCAGCTCATAATGTCACTAATTTACATTCCCAAACCGACTACGCAAACGTGGTAAGAACTCTGCAACCCTCAAAGTCCTTCCACACCTGGACAAGATGGCACAACGCCTTGCTTTAGGCACCTTACAATCTCACCCGCTTATCTACTCAAAACGCGACACAAACCTCCCCTCAACCCCAACACGCCTCAACTGCAAGTTCAATCAGGAACCTGCTCGTATGCTGAGCCTTGCCTTGACTAACCCAGCAGGGCCGGCAAGCCATGCCCTCCTGGGAAGTCGAACTCGATCCTACCGTCCAGTCCTCAGCACCCTCCTTCACATAGAAGAGTTCGTCTCTGGTATCTTGATCACCTGTCTTGAAATAATTGATCCGGCTCACCTCCTCCCCGCGAAACTAGCCTGGCTATCAAGCAGAGTGGAACCATCCAAAGAGAAGGCCCTCAGGCTCTTCCTATGCTCCCCCCTCCCCAACCCATTGGCACCTCAATCGTACTTCTATGTGATGGCTCCCGAGCGCCTGGAGACGGTGTGGGATGCGCTGCTTTTGCTTCTTACCATCAATCCCAACTCTTGATAGGGCTCGGCAACGACAAGACTCATTCGGCCCACTCGGCGGACCTAAAGGGGATCTGATCTGCCGCGACTCTAGCCAGAAACTTTTACTCACTCGAAACCACCCACAACAATCTACATCCTAATCAACTGCAAAACGTCCATCCGCGAGGCCATCTCCATACCCCCGGCCTCAACCGGCCGCTCACTTTGCCTAGCTTTGTTCCGTGACCTGATGACCCTCCACGAGCAAGTCCCAAACGCCAAGGTCACGTTAGTTTGATGCCCGAGTCATTCAGGCATCAGGCAGCATGATGAGGTGGACAAGCTCGTAAAATTCGCCAGGGACCTGCCGGACCACCTCAAACTCCCTGCCGAGCTGCTCACCATCAAGGCCCAAATCAAATCTGACCATCGGGATCTTCTCAAAACTACCCCTTCCTCTCTAATCCTAGCACGTCTCCGAGGCCAATACAACCGTGCCGAGGTGAAAAAAAAGAAAAAAAAAAAGCCTTGTCTGCCTCTTCCCCGACCACTCGCGTGCGCAAACCAATTCCTCTTTTCTCCTTCTCGTCTGCTCTTGTTTTCAAAGTCTTCAAGCCCACTCGCCTGACACCATCCCAAGCTCGGCTTGTTTGAGCATTATACTCCAAGTTGTCTAGTTTTAACCACCTTGTTAACCTAACCCTGTATAGTCCTTTTATAGTTTAAATCAAACGGGTATTGGAGTTTTATTTTTTATTTTTTTTTTCAAAAAAAAAAAAGACGGCTGTTCTCTTACAAGTAGTCTGACCAAAAGATTGATACAGATACGCTCCTAAACAAGTGGAGAAGACCACATCCGTACGGAGGTTGGGGGTGCGAGAGCGTATACTTGTGATTGGACTGTTTCAAATATTTTCAAATGGGGTGAATGCTTTGCCATTTGGCAGTTTTTTTTTTTTCTAATTTGTCCACTTTGCCAGCCAAAGTGAAAAAAATAAAATAAAAAACTAAAACTGTGTCTTATTTAAAATAATGCTATCTCAATCTGACCCTCACACCGCTTCCCTGGGTACATCCATCCCACCCTGCACCCCTCATGCTGTCTCTGTCTCCCTTCCAACCTGGCAAGACAATGTCGATTATGAATTAGGCCTCGATCGAGTCACTCAGGCTTTGCTCACAGGCTATCCGAGATTTTTTATTCATCTTGATATTCGAAAAGTACGTCGCTGAGCCATCTGTTCCCTATATCACCCTCCTTTGTCCGTGTTAAGGTTTATATACTTTCCTCTTTAGCTAGCTGAACTGTGCCGGTCCATCCATGCTATCACGCCAGATGAGCAGTGTATGCTCTTCCCCTCTCGGACATCAGCCTCACTTTGCTTGGAATTTTTAAACGGTACAGCCAAGGGAAAGAACCTCGATCTGAACCAGGACCACTCAAAATCAACAATCGGTCGCATCCTCGAGTTTCCAGTCACCCACCCGACCGAACAAGGCTCTCCCCCGATCGGGACCTTTCTAGGCAGCGAACCTCAACCGACTCTCGTCGTCTACGCCGTGTTCGTGCCCAACTCGGATGTTTTCAATCTGGCTCGTCCCTTCTGGCAACACACCGGGCTAGGAATCTCCTCTAGGTTTGCGGAACGTTGTCTACGGCTACTCGGCTCCTGTCCGGTTCGAGAAGAAACTCACGCGAGCAGTCAGACCGAGAAAAGTCCAATGAGTCCCACGGCACAGGTTCAACTCACCAGCCCACCCACGCCCCGTCGGTTGGCATTCAGTGGCGCTCGACGACATTACTCAGTCATGCCCAAAGTCAACCCGCCACCGGTATGCCCTACGCCAAAGACCATCGATCAGGTAGAATCGATGGCTGAGGCGGCCGCAACTTATCTTGAGGAAAGATATGGTCGCAACCTACCCATAACCCAAGCCACGATGGCCAAGTTGGCCCTCAGACGCCGTATTGCCGGTGTGCTCAGAGACGAAGACGGTCACTCGAAACCGAGTTTGGACCCAAACGAATCCACCAAACCATCCGAGCGAGGTATAACACAACTTTCAGAATCAGACGTATATCTCTTTCCGAATGGAATGTCCTCAATCTTCTATGCCCATCAAGCTTGTATGAAAACTCGCTCGACGGATTCGACTGATCCCAAGCTCCGACCGGCTCGGAGTATCTGTTTTGGGTTCCCTTACACTGACACTTTGAAGATCCTACAAAAATGGGGTCCTGGTGCACATTTCTTCGGCAACGGTGACGAAGCAGATTTGGACAAGTTGGAAGAAATTTTAATTAGCGATCAACGAGAAGGATTACCACCTCTCACAGCGCTTTTTTGCGAGTTTCCTACCAATCCACTCCTCAAATCTCCAAACTTGAAACGTATCCGTCAACTCGCTACCCAATATGGATTTCTAGTTGTCATTGATGAGACTGTGGGGAACTTTTTAAATGTCGAAGTCCTACCATATGCCGACATGGTAGTTAGCTCTTTGACAAAGCTCTTTAGTGGGGATAGTAATGTCATGGGTGGAAGGTCGGTCTTTTGATTTCATCCTCTTTGGAGATCTTGAAGAGTGTTGACACTTTTTTTTTCCCCCCCTATCACTAGTCTCGTCTTGAATCCGATGTCAGAGCATTACTCAAAGTTGAAAACAATCTTTGACCTCGACTCTGAAAATACCAAGCCTTTGTATGAAGATACATACTTTCCAGAAGACGCGATTTATATGGAACGCAATTCTCGAGACTTTCGTTCCCGTGTAGCCAAGATCAACCACAATGCCTTACAACTCTGCACTTACTTGTCTTCCTTGCTCGCCGCTCACCCCAAGATCATCAAGTCAATCTATTATCCAAAGTATACCACCATCTCAAACTATGAAGCCTGTAAACGTCCCTCTGGAGGTTATGGTGGACTCTTCAGTATCACCTTCACATCCTTATTAGCTTCGAAGACGTTCTTTGACAACTTGAACATTTATAAAGGCCCCTCTCTGGGTACTAATTTTACTTTAGGTTGCCCCTATGTGATCCTTGCTCACTTTCTCGAACTCGAATGGGCAGAGCAATTTGGGGTAGATCAAAACTTGGTCAGAGTCAGTGTTGGGTTGGAAGAGACAGAAATATTGTTGGGATGGTTTAAAAAAGCTTGGGAAGCTACCCTGGTTGCGGTCTCAGAAAGAAGCGAATGAGGTCCAAGAGTGAATGAATGAATGAATGTGTGTTGGTGACAACCAGTATGTTGTATATGAAGGGAGACTGAAATGGAATGTATATAATATACATACGTTTGTGATTGTATAAGATTACCCTAGGGATTTTTTTTGCAAAAAAGAAAAAAGTACATATCTTAGGATTGTAGTTTTGAGAGCATTTTATAATCCAAATAGTGAGGAAATTTTCAAGTACCATTTATTCTTATATAGTCAGCCTTTTATATATATATACTTCTTATGAGTTAAAACTTGGGTTGAATGTTGAAAAAAAAAAAAAAATACTTTGGGTTGAATGTTGAAAAAAAAAAAAAAATACTTTGATGGTGTAACGCAAG
>MU167236.1:152570-168169 GCA_015951145.1 Cronartium quercuum f. sp. fusiforme G11 | reverse complement strand
AGCCAATCTGCTCAAACCTACCCACCCCTCCTCCCTTTGGAAGGGACAATTGGCATCAATACTGGCTACTTTGCTTGTCCATTTGGAGAATCTCTACGCGCTGGTGTTGAAAGTGAGTCTTCTTACCTTTGATCTATATATGTAATATATAGATAGTGCAAGGTAAGGGATTTGCACTGGTCATCACTGGACTTGCCAGATATCTAGTTTAGTTCTAGATAAGTCCAGGGCCCATCTGGCTTGCAGGGAGTAGTCCTGGGCATTTGGGATAGTAAAGGAACCCATTTTTTCTTTCTGGCCTTTGTGCCCATAGTCACCTAGTCATTCTTAGTGAGGGAGTCTTGCCTGACAGAAGCAAGACCCTCACACCCTTGTTACTCATGTCCATTCAATACAAGTCACTGATCCATGTTCATCATCATGTCAGCTCATGAACGTCAGTACGGTTGTGAACTGTGCAGTGATACACAGGCATACAGTACACTCCTTTCAGTGCATGGTGCATTGACCAAAAAGAAATGGAAGTTACTTTGCATAAAAGGAAGGCTCATGTGCTGGCTCTGGATGAAAAATGAGAACAATCAGAGAACTAAAAAAAGTTCTTCGTCTGCTCTCATCAACAAGTCACCTTGATACGGACAGGATGCCAGCTCCAATCCCACTCTCTTCTCCCTTTCTACCATCAAACCAACAATTGTCAACACGTCCGATCCAAGCACTTCCAATTCATCATCTGACTCCAACAAAGACCAATTCGTTGGTTAATTCAGTCCATCCCAATACCAAAAGCCCACCATCTGATGTATGACCAAGCATCATCTGCTCCTTGAACTCTGTAAGGAGGAATCGATCCTTTTTAGGAGTCCAGGTCAAAGAATCCTTTCCTGTCTCCTTCTCATCATTGTTCTGAAGCTTTTTCAGTGGCATAGTAGGCTGGATTATAGTCGTCACTCAAATGAGTGGAATGGAGGAAGGGAGTTGTCGGTGAGTGAAGTCACGGAAAGGCAGGGTGTCGTCGGTGAAGGGTCGAACAGGGGTTGTGGGGACCGAGTGAGGCTGGTAGGGGTCGAATCCAGTTGAGAGAATCCAGAAAATCGATTCTGGGAGTCAGTCGAAACTGGTAAAACCAGGATAAAATCAGATTTAAATTGGATTCTGAAGCCAGTTTCTCGACTTCAGAATAAAAATGTCATATACGTTAAAACTACAAAAAAGTTTGAAAAAAAAAACGATGATGAGAATGAAATGTCCTTTTTTCTTTTTTTTATGATACAAACAAATAAACAAAAAAAAAAAAAAAAAAACGAAAACCGAAAAAAACCAAAAAAACCAAAAAAAAAAGTGTACAAGAGATCATCTCAAACAGATAATAATAGAACAGGATCCTATAAATAAACAATCAGTACATATATATATATATATATACCTTTTTTTAAAAAAAAGGGACTTACGATACATAATATATGATTAAATTTTTGAAATTGATAACCTGTTTTTAAAAGCCAATGTTCTAATTTTGAAGGAATCTTATTAAACTTTTCATCATCATCATCATTATCATTATCAGAACAAGAAGAAGAAATGATTATAAATGCTAATCCTTCATATCCATCCAATTTTAATGAAGTTAAAAACTTTTGACCAAATCTCAATTGTTCCTCATCTTTTAATGCACTATATATTTAAAAAGAGAGAGAAAAAATCAGTGTTTTGCTGTAATTCTCCTTTTTTTTTTTTTTTTGTTATAAAAAAAAGGGGGACTTAACTGAAGATCAATTAAAACTTCCATACGTTCTTTTAAATTTCCATTTTCATTTCCACTTATAACACCTAAACAAATTCCACCACCAATTTCTTTTCCACGATTCATTCTATTTGCAATTTCATTATTTTCTTTTGGTGGTGTTTGTTGTTTATTATGATTAATGATTAAATCTTTAATGGTTCGATTAGATTCTAATATGATTTGATTATATTCTTTCATTTTTTCTTCATTTAATCTTTTATTCCATTCTTCTGATTCTTTTAACCATCTTTTACTTCCAATTGAATCTATTTGTAAAGTAAACTCGTTAGTTTTTTTTTTTTTTTTAAAAAAAAAGAAATTTTAGAGAAAAAAAAAACTTGCCATTTTGAATATCACATTGTTGAGCTCTTTCGATACATTCTTTCATCCTTTCAAAACTAATTAAAGATTGGTTATTAATTCTCACTTTTTTAAAAATTTCAGATTGATTAAAACCTTTTGGTAAGAGTAAAGGTTCTCTTAATTTTATATTTCTGACTTTGTTCATCATCGATTTCTTGGTTATAGATTTTTTATTTGATTCAGATAAACTTGGAAAATCTTCTTCTAATAAACTGATCGATTGTTTTTTTTCTGGTGTTATGTTGGGTGTAATGTTTGTTGAGATTGGTGTTATAGGTTCTGGTATCTCATGTAAAAATTCACATTTAGTTGTCCCTTTCAAACAATGTCCTCTTAACCTATGTATGTATAACGATTTGAATTAGTAAAATATTCATATGTTGGAATGATTGACGTACCAAAATCTACAAACTGCTTTTCCAACTTCATGACTAAATTTACAATCAGATCTTAAACAAGATCCTTGTAAATAAAATCGACTATGATCATTACGAAAAATCAACAAATCATTCCCGAAACCTTGGAGGAAAAAAAAAAAACGAAAACATACCAAACACGAAGATTAGAGTCTTGATTTTCAATATTATTACGATGTATAGGTGTAGGACTATTAGGAGTACTAGAAGATAATAATCTAGGACCAACATTTGGAGAAGAAGAAAGTTCACGAGAAGGGTTTCTTTTATAATGAGGTCTCGTAAGAGAAGAACTTGATGATGATCTGTTGATAGAATTGTTTCTTGAATTAGCTGGAGATCTAGATCTAGATCTATATCTGTGACGAGGGATGATATTAGATTGTTGTTGTTCTAAACATAAATCTTCTTGTTGTTGTTGATCATCAAAAGATTGAATTGAGAAACGTTCTTGTGTTCTAATATTCCAATCTTGTTCTTCTTCTTCTTCTTCTTTTGGACTTTGTAATGAGATCAAAGGGATGATGATGGATTGATCTTGTTGATTTGAATCCCAACATTCAAATTTAGACATTTCATCTGCCATTGCAGGTGATAAACCCCATTCTAATGCAGATGGACAACTGACGATAGGTTGTGAAGCCGTATCGATGATTTGATGATGATGATTTTCTTGTAAATCTTCGACTAACCAAGGATGCCTAGGTATACTATCTGATGTGTTGAATATCCTTGTTTCTAATGAACTAGTTGTAGGTGCAGGTTGAAACTTGGGTGTACCTAAAGGAGATGGAGAGAAAGCCCAAACGGTATTTGTGATGGTATTTGAAGTCAAAGGTTGAGTGTTTGTGATCGGACGTGAGTAAGATGGTTTAAATTCGGTTGCAGTAGCATTTAAATTTTGATATGAAGTCATAGATCTAGATAAGAATGGTCTTTGGTTTGAATGGTTCATGTTGTTTGTTGGACGTGAGCTAGGACAAGTTCTACGATTGAAGGATGTGATTCTTCTTGTTAAGGTAGGTTGTTTGATAGTGGTTGAGATTGATAAATGATTAGGTAAGGTATCATCTCGATGTGCATGTAATAATTGTAAGACGATCGAATCGATTTGATTTGATGGTAATGGATGTAAAACAGGTGAAGCGATTAAAGCAGCTTTAAGTGAATCTGGTTTATCTTCATCATTTGAATGATTTAAAGTATGAATGAGATCAGATATGAGATTTTGATTGATAAAGTGAGTTGAATCTGATGATGAATTGAGTTGATGTAATAATGATGTTAAATAATTTTTGGTTGAGGTTAATGAGTTTTTGTTGTTGTTGTTGTTGTTGATTGAAGTAGAAAACATTTTGAAATTAAGTAAGAAATTGAGGGAAGAGAAGAGAAGAGAAAGAAAAGCAGAGTTTTAAAATACAAAACCAAGTATTTAAATATCATTTTTTTTTAATTTTAATTTTAATTTTAAATTAAGACTGACTCACATTTCGATCCAGTCAAGTCAGATCGATTATCAAACTCAGTTCATTCAAAACTAGTCTCATTCACTTTTTATACTCAAAATCTTACATCTTGTTTCATCACTCAACAACCAACAAATTCAACTTTTAACCAATCATACTCATCAGATCTAATCTCAATTGATCTCTTAAATCCATTAGATCAGTTCCTATTCACTCATGGATTCACTCACCACTTTAACAAAGAAATAATCTACTTTCAAGTTTTTTTTGTTTCTTCAAAGGTTCTCTATCCTGATCACCCTCCTTTTCTTGAGTTATTCAATTGCTTTCTCTTGTAGTTTTTTTTTTTTAAAAAAAAGAGATCTCTACTTATATCCAATATATCTACAAACTTGACAAATCATCCTTCTCAAGTTGAGATAAGAGTCAGTAGAATCTGTCACCTTTTTTTTCATTTTATTTTTTGATTGCAATTTTTATAATAATAATTATACACATTTTTGATTAAAGTACTAACCAATCAAACATCCTATCTTAATTTATTAGCTTGGGGTATGTCAGCCCTGAGTACTGATCAACAATCCCACAGGCTGTACTTACCATAGTACATATACTACCACTGCCAAGAAAGTTGCATCGCATAGAGGCATGCTATGTCACATAGCAGGCCAAGATGCGATGCAATAGGTCTATTTTCCAAGGTAGGGACCTTGAAAAATGGTCCATAGTATCACATGAAGACATGCTATCTTACATAGCAAGCTTCCATGCAATGAAAATAGATTGGAAGTGAAAGAAAAACAAGACTTGGACTTACTCCCAATGTAGATGGAAAAAGTAAACAAAAAGACAAGTCTCAAGTCTACTGACTCATTCTTGGAATATGAGTTGTAAAAGTCTTTGAAACTGAGATATCCCAACACCTTCCCCCCCCCCCTTTTTTCCACAGCCCAACACACCCCAACAAAGCTTGAGATTCATCCAAGAATATCTAAGCACTATCCTTAACTGGAATAATTAGGATTGACTACAAGACTTAGTCTGGTGCACCATTCACTTGAGAATACTTCTAGCTGTTTAATTTCTCTCTCTTTCTATGTCACTTTCACGTAAAACCACAACCTATGGCTTTACACAGGTCCACACACAGCACTCAGAAGGACACCTTGTGCCCCTGCATGAGTGTCTGTCCTAGCTCTAGGGATCCTTGGACTCTTCCTTGTATCTACACCTTGAGCTAGGTATGCACCCTTTCATCATTCCTTTCATTTTCTCTACTTGCATTCATGCACTGCCAAGATATTTGTATCGGATGGGCCTATCCGATGTTCTATCACCCTGAGATATGTGATGCAGTGTCAGTAGGATTAGGTGCGATGGAATTACACTGCAATATGGTGTCAGAGCATTAGATACCGATAGTAATTCCATCGCACCTAATCCTACTGACACTGCATCACATATCTCAGGGTGATAGAACATCGGATAGGCCCATCCGATACAAATATCTTGGCAGTGAGGGTGACTACTGTATTCACAAAGCTTTTAGGATCTAGGAAATGTTGTGTAATGCTTTTGTAAAAACTTGTTGATGTTGCACTTGTAACATCACCTGTTTGCACACAGTGATATGTACTTAAGTCGGTATCATATATAATCTTTATTATACATTTCAGCCCTGAGGACTGCATGACAGTCCCACAGGCTGCAAGAAGTCATGTACTTACATAGTAACTAGGAGGAATAGGTGTAATACATAGTGTAACACATGTATCACATGTGTAATAAGTGATGTACACATATAATGAGTAGTGTAACATATGTACTACATATGTAATGAATAGTGTAACAATTAAACCACACCTCAAGTTCAGTGTCAAGAGCTGTAGACACATATATAAAGCCATCTTATGGCATTACACAAGTATCATCCACTAGATGAAGAAGTGTAAATGCAAATCAAGTAACTTGTAATAAATAAGAGATATTATTTATTACAGGATAAACCAGCAAGGGCTAGGTTAAACCCTTTTAATGAGGAATGCCTATAGTGAAGGAAGATTGAAGACTCAAGGTATAAAAGGAGGTCCCAGAGTCTTCCCTCCAGGAGGACATTCTAACAACTGATCAACTAATTAAGAATTTATAAATCAACAGCTTGAGACACTATTAAAGTGATCCCTGAGCTTTCTTCTTCTCAGATAGTCATGGAATCATTCACCCTACTCTGGGTGTTGTGATTATTCTATCAAATAGAAATAGCTTGGGCTCTTTGTCTCTTCTTTTGACTCTTTCTTAGTCTTTCAAGGACAACACTACCTTGTCTTCACTGCACCTCATCACTGCCAAGATATTTGTATCGGATAGGCCCATCCGATACAAATATCTTGGCAGTGCATCTAGGAAGCTCCTCCCTCTTGTCTTTAGGGTTCTTGAGAGGGAGCTAGTTGAGGAAGAAGATCAACAGTGTCTAAGTGCCAGCTGAGTGAATCCCTGACTAGGGATTCAGCACCCTCACTGTGTTTCAGACAGGCTGGTTCTCCTGCTCACCCAGTGGATTCACAGTGCCCATCTGTCTCCTAGCCTTTGCAGCCCTAGGCGGATTTGGGGAAGAAACCCTTGATTGCACTGAGTCTTAGACTCAACCATGTGAGTCAGCCAAATAGGATTGATAAGCAACATATCTTCTCAATCTGTAATTGAATCCAGAAAGTCCAACAATTATGAGGAAAAGACTTTCTGGGTTCAGTGGCTGACTCAACATATAAACCAGATTAGAGAATTTCTGGGTATCACCATCTTAGGTCTAAACCCAGAATACACCATTAGGGTGCAACACAATACAAGATAAGAAGAGAAATGAATATGAAACATAACAACAAACCAACCATCCATCATTGCACTTTCAAGTGAGAGTCCAGCCAACTGAAGCCAGGACCTCACAATCCACCACTTGAAAAGGTTTGGTTAACCTTCCCCTCCAGGATCCCTTGACAGTGAAGACTCACCAAGGGATAGAGACAAAGAAAACTAAAACAGGAAGGAACAAGAGCTGTCACCTTCAGCTGAACCTGTATTCCTCAGATTTTGTCACTTGCAGATAAGTGTTTTCCCAGTTATAAGAAAAGGCACTCTGCCAAGGCAGGACCTGTGTAATTCAACTAGAGTCTTAATAAATCCTCTCATTAGAGGTCAACTAGCTGTAGTCTGTACTTGGTGGTACCAGTACAGACTTGCTTGTTGCTCTCTTTGAGTCTGAAGCTCAATCTAGCTTCACACCCAGCTTGAAATAGCCAGGTGGGTTCCCATAAAGAAGCATCCTGCTGACAGTGAAGTTCAGGATTTGGGCCCTTTTGTTACTTAAGTTCTCTCAATATATCCCAAATCATCATATTCAGGCCTCTGCTTGCTTGTCAAACCTCTCCATTCAATGCCCAAGCTTTAGTATAACATGTGTAGAAGTGAAGCCTTTGTTGATTAACCCAATCTTTCAAACCCATCAAAAATCTGGATCTTGAATCCTTATACAGTCCTACTGAGTCCAAATTCTCCACCTTCCATAGCAGAATAACAATGCCATCATATTGTAACCCTCATAAGAATTATGTAGAGAATTTAAGGCAAAAGGTCAACCCCCTGTATTGTTGGCATTGTTGGAACATCATGAGTATTTTTTTGATTTGTAATTTCCTATTATTTCAATTTCTTTCTCTTATTTCATATTTCATCTCAAATTTATATACAGTTATCCTTATTTAGACAACTGTTGTGAATGCGCCACCAACTGTGAACTTGAGTTTTGTTTGAATCTCTTACTTCTCACTTTCTCTATACAACCTTGTGAGTCAAGCACAAAGTCCAATTCCCTCAACTTTTGGACTTCATACTCATAGAAGCCCTCCTTCATACTTTTAATCATTATGGCTCCTATGACATGTGCTTGACTTAGATGTATTTGGGTGTGTGTATGTGTTTGCTGGCTTGCTTTGGGTTTTGAAAGTTATGGATGTTCATTTTGTGATCAAGATGCTCTGGATTCTTTTGACAGACAAGCAGGGTGTACTAGTTAAACACCAGGTACACTGCTTCACAAGATCCTAAAAGATTCTCACCTGATCAGTAGTGAAAGAAATGCACTGATGAGGAAGAGAATTAATTTTTGAGGCTTGCATGCCTGTCAGTGTAACTCCATGGGTTTAATTGATGAGATAGACAAAGTTATACTTTTCATCTTTCACAGGCATGATAGGAAAGTGAAGGAAAGTGAAATGAAAACCTCATACAGTTTTGAACAGTACATTTTCACATCCTCCCCTAATTTTTCTTCCTTTGGGACTGTGATCCACAAAAAAACAGAAGGTTGGTCTGATGTGGAAACTATGTCTCCAACAAAAAGCTTTACCATGTCAGGCAAGAAAAAAGCATTTGCCAACAATGAGGCCTTGTTCTCACCTGCTATTGAGGTTTCTTCAAGTAAGTATGATGTTGGGATTCTATGAGTTTAGGTATTTTATAGTTGGAATCACAATCTGGCCTCTTGTATACTTAGCCCATATATTGATTCCTCTAAGCTGTAGTTAATGATCTCTATCTGCTCCAAGACCACTACTTTTATAGCTACCTTTTTATGTCCTTCATCTCAGATCCGTTTGAATGTCTACTCTTTCATCCAGAAAGCTACTCACCATTGGTATTGCATTGTGAATATGGCTATTGAGCCCTCTACCCCCTGCTGATCTCAACACATGAGTCAGTTTTTTCATATTTGACTGAGAATGATGCTGGTGAGCTGAATAAATTAGTTTCAGTATACACTTTTATAGTTGATGGCTTGAGTGACACTTTCACTTTTTTGGACCTGATATCAATGAAGATTTCTTTCTGACAAGTGGCATTCTTTGAATATCTGTCTTGCACATCAAAATCATATAGCGCACATGTCTGTCCATCAGATGTGAGAATGCTAGAACAAGTAACTCAACAGCAGATGGGCCCATCAAATATAGCTATGCTTATATCCAAGGTCCCCCTTGGCTATTAGCATGTTGTGTTTGATGGACATGTTCAATGTTGAGTTGGATATACCGAATGGCAGGCATCCGAGGCAAAAGTTTCGGCAGTGACGCGTCTGTCGGATCCAAATTTGTTGGTGTAGTTGTACACATGCCTCTCATTCTCTGGAAACCCCACTCACTAACATAAAAATACTCCACAGAACTTGTAGTAATGTGGGCAAGAAGAATTTCATTATGTCTATGAGATCATTGAAAAGAATCATGATTGGTAGAGAAAGATCAAAAACATAATCAGCGCATTTTGGTCTCATTCAAAGCTTGATGGGGAAAATCCCCTCTACCTAAATACATAATCACATACAATGATGACGCTACCGAAATAACTGGATTGATTATTTGTCTGCAAGGTCACATTGGTTTTAACTCTTGAATAGGAATTTGGCCAGAATTATCATTGGCATTGTATCTGTTTATGGCTGTGTCCAGTGCAACTTTCGTGGTAGTCACAGTGCAGGGGTTTTAAAAGTCTTTGGATAGACACTGCGCGGGAGCCCACAGCAAGTTCTTGAAGGCATTCCTCAGAGCCAGAGAATGCCATGGGTAAAAACCTTGAACATCTCAAGTTCAGGTTTTCTGTTTGTTTAGCTATGCTGGTTGGGTTGTTATACAGTAAAAAGTGTGAGAGTGGCGCGTTGTAGAGCCAGAGCGCGCGTGAAGTGATCACGTGATAAGAGAGTGTTGAACATTTACCCCCGCTTGGGCTTTCTTGTTGACCAAGTCAAGTTCCCATCATATATCCCAGTCCACCATGAACCCCCTCCGACCTAACACGCTCACCAACATGCCTCTGACCAAGCCCAACTCAACCTCAGGCGCGATCCAAAAGAGGTCATCTGGAACACTCTCATCTCTCCAGCGGAATTGGTCCTCAAACACTCTCCAACCCACCAATTCGGCTCCCCCAAATTCATCTCAGAACCAACCTCCCTCTTCTTCGCAGGCCTCATGGCAAGCTACTGAATCAGACTGGCCACCATCTCCGCCACCAAAGCAAAATCCCAAATCGGCTCTCACGATGCCATACACTAATCCAGTCAAATCGGCAAATGTTTCTGGTCCTGTGGCAGCTCGGCGAGCCAACGGTAGCACAAGGGACTCGGGCGTAGGACTTCCCGCTTCGGAGCCCAAGACTTCAGCCAGCTCCCTTGAGTCCGAGTCCGACCACTCTTCCAGTTCTACCACAAAGACAGCGACGGTCCGCACCAGCACGGGCTTTCAAGCCAATCCACGAATAACAGAGATGCTTGCGAAGCGCGCACCTGAGCCCAAGCCTAGATCGACGGCCGTAAAACGTGACTTTCCATGGGATGTCTCTAGTGGCTCGAATGCTAAGAAACCCGCGCTTTCTTCATCTAAAGCTGTTGGGTCTTCCGCAACATCAACATCGATCGAGGCTAAGAACCAGCTGGGAAATCCTAAGCTCAGCATCGCTGCCAAGGTACTTATGCACGTGCACCAGATCGTGAATGATTATTGGACCAATACACGTCATTCATTTTGCATCTTATCACTTAGGTTGCGCTCTCGAAGGAACAACAAGCCGTGCTAGACAGCGTGCTTCAAGGCCATTCAGTATTCTTCACTGGTTCAGCAGGGACAGGCAAATCTGTCCTTCTCCGCCATATCATTGCCGCCCTTAAACGTTTACATAGTAAAGCGCCTGATGTTGTGGTCGTAACCGCTTCTACGGGTATGGCGGCATGTGCGATTGGGGGTACAACTATTCACTCATTTGCCGGTATCGGCCTCGCGACTGAGACACCCGATCTATTGGTGAGTAAGGTGAGGAAGAATAGGAAGGCAGCGGCGAGATGGCTACGGACAAAGGTGTTAATAATCGATGAGAGTATGTGTTTGACTTGAGTGATGCTGAAAATATCTTTTTTGCTCATCAAAAAAAAAAAAATTGTTTCTTCGCGCTCCTTCTGTGTAGTTTCCATGGTCGATGGTGAGCTATTCGACAAGTTAGCCTACATTGCTCAAAAGCTTAAGCGCTCGGATAAGCCATTTGGGGGAATCCAGGTGAGTGGGTGTGCTAGGGAGGGGGGGTTCATAGTTGCAAATGTTTAATCCGCTTCGCTTCCCCCATAGCTCGTTATTGCGGGTGACTTTTTCCAACTGCCTCCAGTATCGAAAGGCAAGGTTAACTTTGCGTTCAACGCGAAGCGCTGGACGGACTCTATCACTGAGACCGTGAACTTGACTCAAGTCTTCAGACAAAAGGACACATGTCAGTTCTTCTTCTCACTTTATCCTCTACTCCAAGCTGTAGACTACTGACATCAATGCGACGAGAAGCATTCATTGACATGTTGAACGAGATGCGTTTGGGGGCTCTCTCCGAGCAATCGATCCGCAAGTTTCGTGAACTATCGCGCGAGATCAAGTACTCTGATGGTATCATGCCTACCGAACTCTACCCTACCCGACAAGAGGTCGAGCGCTCAAATTCGGCTCGACTCGCCGCGCTTGCCGCCGAGCCCATGATCTATGCCGCCCAAGATACTGGCAAGGGCACACCCGAGCAGCGCGCACGCGACTACGCCAACATGATGGCAGTGGAGCGACTCGTGCTCAAGAAAGGCGCGCAGGTGATGATGATCAAGAACCAGAGCTCAGAGGATGGACCTTCGTGGCTCGTGAATGGGCTAGTGGGCAAGATTGAGGACTTTGTCGATTCATTTGGCCCACCTGATATCCACGGTGGAGATGATGAAGCTGCTTTCCCACCCATCCGAGGCACCAAAGGTCCCACTAAGGTTGGAAGTTTTAAACCTGCTACTACCACCTCACGTACCATCTTGCCACTCGTGGCTTGGTGTTTGCCCAATGGTAGAATCGAACGCACAATTGTTGAGCCGGCTGAATTCAAGTACGAGAATGCAGAGGGTGAGGTACAATCGAGAAGGATGCAAGTAAGTAGGATAATGAAATGACTATAGTGGAATAACGACTAAAGGGCAAGCGCATTTTTTACATCAGTTACCGCTTATCCTCGCCTGGGCAATGTCGATCCACAAGAGCCAAGGGCAAACTTTGAGCAGGGTGAAAGTTGATTTAGGGAAAGTGTTTGAAAAAGGTCAGCATTCCTTGTCACCAAAAAAAGAAAAACAGACAGGTCCCTTCTGTTAGTTCCTGACTTACCTTTCGTTTTGAAACTCATCATGTAGGACAAATTTATGTGGCTCTGTCAAGAGCCACATCATTGGAAGGACTACAAGTACTAAGATTTGACCCTAAGAAAGTAATGGCACACCCCGAAGTATCTGCTTGGAGTTGTAAACTGTTGACCATCAGTTAAAGTTTTGGGTTACACTCATTCATACCTTTTCCTGTTTTTCCACTATCCAAGAATCATTTTACACCCAATTTTATAATGCCAACATTATTACTTTTTTTTTTCATGTCGGCGCTAATCTCTCTCTCTCTCTTTCTCACTAAGAAGTTTTATTTTATTTTTATTTTTTTATCTATATTGGGCTTGTTGCATGATTAGTTTATTGTGTTAAATTTCTTTTGACGCGTGATCACATGAGTAGGACGATCAGATACAATATCCATATTTGACATATGATAAGGGTTGCTTACTCAAATGGTGCTTTTTATTGACTAGGCTTTAATCATAATTTTGCTCGGATCCCGATATTCAAGGATCCCTTGGATGGCCTTTTTCCTGCTGTCCAAGAGGGATTTGCTCCCACGTAAGGTTCAGGGCTGAAAAAATGCTCGGGCAACTGTTCCGAGGGAAATATAGTCCGAGGACTTGATGGGTCCTGAAATTCAAAGCATGAGAGTGAAGAAAGTGAATTAGAAACACATATTAACGCTTGATAGAGCGCTACTGAGGTTCTCAAACTTACTTAAAGTGTCAAACAAACCCACTCAAGTTGGGTAAGTTTAACACCAAAGGTGCATTATCCCAACAGGACAAACTCCTTAAGCAAATACAAGTGGACCTGCTGAAAGGTGACCCAACAATCCCACGCACATATGCAGAAGTGATGCATTGACCAGATGCCAGAAGGTGGCGTGTGGCATGTGAGAAGGAGCTGCATCAGATGTGGGAGATGAATGTCTGGGAAGTATTTGACTTACCAAAAGGAGCACACCTAACAGATGTGAAGTGGGTATTCAGCATTAAGCATGTCGGAAGCTACCAAGCTAGGTTTGTAGCACATGGATTTACCCAGATACATGGCATTGACTTCACCAAAACCTTTGCCCCTACTGCAACTTTTGCCACCTTGCCAATCCTGATAGCAATAGCTGCCAAGATGGGCTGGCCCCTATACAGCTTCTATGTAATATCCGCATATCTACACAGCCTTTCAGATCACAACATGTGGATACACTAGCCACCAGGTTTTAATCTTGCACCAACAGGAAAGGTGCTTAAGTGTCTGAAAGCTCTCTATGGCACAAAACAAGCAGGTAAGTGTTGGTGGAAGTTCATCTCCGAAAAACTGATGGCCATGGGATTTGTACTGAGCCAATTTGATAAGAGTTTTTACATTCTACACTATGGGGAGGACATTCTGCATGGTTTGGGTACATGTGGACAATGGCACCATGACGGGTAGCAGTGACAAGCTGATTGCAGAGGTCGAACAACAACTGGCTGAACACATCAAGATCAAGTGGGAGTCCACACTGGACAACATAGTCGGCATTGACATCTACAAGAAATCACAGCACCACTATTGTCCTGTCTCAACCACACCTGACGAAAAAGATTCTAAATGAGAACCGAGACTTGCTATCACCACTTAGTGCGGCGACGCCTTTATTGCAGAACACAAAACTCAAAACCAAAACACAGGCACCTCCAATAGATGGAAGCCAATACCTATCCATCATTGGTTCAATGATTCACCTGGTAGTAGGCACGAGACCGGATATAGCTTTTGCGGTAAACTTGTAAAATTACAGTGGAGCACACCAGATTATAGTGATAAAAGATAAATGCTTATATCAGGACAACCCCAGTGTCACTCCACTTTCACCTTGTGGCACTCTCATGATTGCTCTTTCCCTACGCTCAATAATAGCTGGGAAAGAGTAAATCAACCCATTTCACTCTTTCACTCTTTTCTCTTATATTCATCTTCTCATCCCTTTTCATTTCACTTTCTCATGCACAAGTACCTGTCCCTGATATATTTTATTTATTTGGCTCATGTTTGACTGTCCAGAGAATATATACAGATTTGATTCTTTCATACTGACAGCTCCTGAGTTTTGTTATCCCACACACTTTTATCCAGGTTAGAATAGAACTTGCATCCCGTGTTTCTTTCCTATTCTAACTCTTTCACCCCTGTTGTAACCAGGTCAGCATGTGTGGTCATTGATCAAGGGTTGAAGAGTTGCTCAACCCCATATTGATCATATTTGTAACAGATACCATGCTTTAAGCACATGAAAGTCTTCAAAACTTTCTGGCGCGCTATGCAAAAACGCCCTGTGAAGATCATTGGAATGCGTTAAAACACTTACTACGTTTTTTTAAACAGGACAGCTGATGTAGGATTGAGTATAGACCCTAGGACAACAACTTATGAGGCGCCATTAGAGACTTTTGTAGATGCGAACTGGGGAGGTGAGTTTGCCAGGTCATCTTACGGGCACGTCACGCGGCTTTACGGGACACCAATTTCGTGGGCAGCACGTCGCCAGGCTTGCGCGGCGACCTCGACATGCCACGCCGAATTCATGGCAATAGGGGCGGCGGGTCGTGACTCTGTTTGGCTACACTCTCTGGCTTCGGACATATTACCGGAACTACCCTGTCCCCTCCTCTAACAGCCCTTCAGTACATGTTTCGATGGACAACATGGCGAACAAGAGGACTCGCCATGCGGTAAGGGAATTCTATTATGTAAATGAACAGTTACATAAGAAACGGGCGGCACTAAAGTGGATACCGGGCGCAAAACAACTGGCGGATATATTGACGAAACCCCTGGGGCCACAGAAGCACAAGGAGACGAGGAAACAGTTGGGAATGGTTGAAGTGTGGAGTGTTTTGTCTAGTCATGGGGGGGGAGTGTTGAGGTTTTTTTTTTTTCTTTTTACGTGTGATTTTGTATTACATAACACACCATGTGAGAGACCCGTGTACAACATCGTTTGGGCGTAATGACAAACCGAACCAGTGGTGAAGAAGGGGGTTTATGCTATCTATAGGAGCTTCGTGAAGAAAAGGGTTCGAGCTACAAGTGTTGAGGTATGGGTACGGACATGGGGTTACAGGACTGAGACAAGTTACATGTACAACTACTACATATCCGGAGTGAGGAGAGACGTGGCTTACATGTCGACTCTTACACTATGGACCCTGACACTCATTTACTGTATTCAATCTTTGGCCACAAAACAAATTCATCGCGTTGTTTCTTTTCTTTTTTTTTTTTTTTTTTTTTTTTTTTTTGCAAGCTAGTCAGAGCTTGGGCTCAGTCCTTTCGAAATGAACCACAAAGAGACTTTTTTTTTG
>MU167236.1:95754-113785 GCA_015951145.1 Cronartium quercuum f. sp. fusiforme G11 | reverse complement strand
GTAATTCCATCGCACCTAATCCTACTGACACTGCATCGCATATCTCGGGGTGATAGAACATCGGATAGGCCCATCCGATACAAATATCTTGGCAGTGACACACATCTTCTGGCCCTTGTGATCAACAGGTGTAGGCCAGGTTGGCCCACCCTTGACCAGACTCCTGTCAGGTGGCAGTGAACCATCCTATATTTGATGTTGCAGGCAGGTGCTGGCTGGGGGTCTTCAACCAGAATTCTAATTGTGTAACACCTGCCTACAGTGGTGTGTGAAGTTCATGTACATACTTTTCACTTCTGTTTTATGTACATTCACCCAAATATGGAGAGCACTGTCCCATCCACAGAATTTAAGAAACTGGTTCAAGAACCAGTTCTTAACCTTATCATGATGTCACAACACTGTTGCATGAGACCTCTCACCACATCCCCATCCACATCCAGACATCATCTCTCTTTCATCCACATCCATCAGCTATCTTCAACAGTAGACCTTCAACCTTTCTACATCACCAACCAATTGAGAAAATGGGGTGAAAACACTCAACTGAAGTATCATGGGCAAGTCCATTCCCATTGCTGCATCTGCCTTGTTGTCATTGAAATTTGTTGTCATCAGCATATGGCAAAGAACAAAAACAACACAGTCAATATCCACCATTCTTTTTGGATAATACAGCTATCCCAGCCACCACACATGTAATTGAAGTTGTAGTATGAGCAGCATGTAGGCCCAACAAAACTCACTTTCTCCCCCTCTTTCATAACTTTTCCTAGTTCATATCAATTCACACAAACCTCTTCCTTACACACAACCCTGCCCCTTCCTTGCATGATCTCATGTTCACCTCTGCTTTCAACTGTCAGACTATTCCCAAATATCACTGGTTAGATCCAACACACTGTCTCATCATACAATTTAACCAACATACAGGTATTTGTTGTACAGGTCCTACCTGCACTGCCACCTCAAGCCATTCATTTTGTGGCTTTCCTCCAGAATTGTAAAGAGAATAGTCCATAGAACTTCCCAAGTGCCAGGTGTTGAAGGGTGAAGTAATACTAAGTTGAGGCAGTGGTGAGGTGCATTGTATTTATTAAGTTGGGTAGAGTTTTTGTTCCAATGAACAAAGTCAGTGGAAACTGTGACAAATGTGAATGTTTTTTGGCCATTGAGGTTCTTGATGATGGAAGGGAATTTCTCCAACTCCTTCAGTATCTTCACAATATGCATTATGTTAATGATAAGAATGGGAATAAATCAAAGTTTTTCCTTAAATTGAGGTTGTCACCAATTGGGATATGAGGTGATTGGACATATCCAATTTGGAACACAGTGGACATCACATTAATTTATTTATTCCCCAAAGGTTTGACTTTTACTGTATCAGTACCTGAACCAGTACCCAAACCAGTTCCTTGCAGTCCACAGATGGGACCATTTTCTGCAGATATGCCCCTGTGGTGTAGTGGGAAGAATCCCCAAATTTGAAAGTGTTAAAATCTGCTTGATAGCATTATTGACACTAGTACAGTAGCCTTGTAGTGTGTAATTTGCTTCATTTTTCTGGGAAGGTTGATCAATGGACAGCTGCAACACTCATTCATTTCTCTCAGAGGAAAGTCATCTGGAAGCAACAAGCATCTGAAACAAGATTACATTCATCTGGGCAAGGGGGAGGAAAGCAATTGACCCAGAATTTCAGAAAGATCAATTTCCCCCCAGAGTAAACATCTTTGGTGTCCTGATCATCTTTCTCACTTACCAACTCCATGACCAAATTCTTGTACCTTGTACTCAAGCAGCTGTACTTGAGGCTAGCTCTTTTTATATCAGGGCAATTGGTCATATACAGAATAAATTTTGTGCTTATGTTTGGTGCATTAGCCATTGTCTGATTGTGGATTCTCTAATAGGGAATCCACATATACCAGAACACATCATTATTGTGCATTGGAAGGACTTGAAGTTGATAATTCATACAATGCCAAAGTTTGGCAAGAGTCAACTGTGGTGGAGTAGAGGGTAAATGTAGTATAGAATTCCTCCCAGTGCACAGAATTAAAGCCATTCAACCAAAATTTCACCAATCCCAAGCTTGACTTTTTTGATTGCACAGTTGGAGGTTCTTGTATTTAAAGTTGTCTAGTTTAACTCAGTGTGTAAAGCCTATCAGAAGATGATCAGTTATCTTTTTATTTTTTCCTTATGGCATTTATTTGACAATCTTCTGTTATGTGCATTACTAGAGCAGTCTTGTCATTACTCTGGAATAGGTGTATGATGCCATCAATGATGACACTGATCATTTGTACCCTCTTCAGTTCATCTGTTGTATCTCCTGAGCATTACGGAGTCTGAAGCACTTATAAGGGAATGGTTAATGTTGTATTATTCCTCATCCATTCTTTTGCTTCTTTTTTGTACCCAGGTACTTTGATTGCTTCGCACTTTCATGTTCTCAGTAGCTTACCTGATCCCACTCTGTGCTCCCAAGTCTCATAACCTTTAGAAACCCTACATCAGTATAGTCTCCTTATGGTTTGAATAGAGCTGACTTTTAACATTTCTTTAGAAAAGAAGACCAAGAATTCTGGAGCAAAAAAAAAAAAAAGGATGCTTCAGATGTTATGCCAAAACTTTGCTATAAATCGATTTATAACATATTTAGCAAATGCTCAACCTGTGCACCCTTATTTGTAACTAATTTATTCGACAACCCGGTTTCATACCTGATTGGCTGTGCTAAAATTTTGGTATGCCATGAGTGCACTATTGTATTCCAAAAAATGGTCAGGGGTGGATTTGAACCAGCAATGTTATGATAACCGGAATCCTCCAAATCTCCTGTTACCTGAGTTGTTCCTGCACATTTGAAATTTGTCTGCTTACGTTCCTGTTCCTACATTACAGCATCACTTGTTCCTTTTTTCTTGATTTCGAAAAATCTGGTAAAGAAGTATATAAGCATGCGCGACTGTTGTAATTTGTGTTTCCTTTGTTTATCATTTACTTAAGATCGAAATCTCGAAATTAAATAATCCTATAGTTCTTGTGTTACGTCAACTTTTGGAGAACGCTGTTCAGTGTCGAGATCTCCCGTGACAAGTTATACAGCGATTGGTCGCTCGAAGAGTATACACTAGCTCTCACAAGCAAGCAGATCCAATGGATCCAGACCCAATACAAATGGTTTGCCTTAATAACTAGGCTACCTGACCAGTACTCTCAGGTATTCACCTATGTTCCTATACGGTATGGTTTACACCATGTGACCCTGAGGTCACAATATGCACATCCCACCAAGTCGTGCTCATTCCAGGATAAAGTCTCATTGGAAGATGATAATCGATCCATCTTATATTCAGTACTTGTCGGTCGGACTTATCGTCTAATACAACCGTCCTCGGCTATCTTTCCAATTGCCAGTTGTGTATTGCAAACTGTGCTTGAATTGCTTATCATCAGATGTCAAGAAACTTCATATTTGTTCCGAGGAAGCTCACCATTGTGCGAATGGTTTTAATTAGATATTTTCCTTTTGAAATTAGGTGTCCGACACAAGACAAAAAAAGAGCAATCCTTTGACTCTCTTAGATTTGGGTTTCAACCGGCTAATGTAGGATTCAAAGCTACATTGGACTTTGTGTACTTCGACACTCCCCACTTAAGACTCCTGACAGCGGCAACCTGATGAGACAAGAAAGACGACGATAGCTAGGCGTGACAATAGTCAAATGTTGATCCATACCGGGTAAACTTGCGAGTGGGTCAGCGATATTTTTGCCCAGGCTCTGTTACCAGTGTATGAGGGCGAAGGGTAAACTGCTCGCAGACACAAATACTATAGCACATGTTTAATTTTAAGCTCTTTTATTCGGTACGCGTTGTCTGTCCAAGCCCTTGGTGATTTTGATATCGCTTTATACCCCGACAGGGTGGAAGTGGCTATAGGTTCTTGTCTTTATCGAATATATAGCTCTGTCCTAGAAATCAATGGCTGCTTGTAGCCTCAAGTTTCGACGATGAAGCCCATTTGGTAAGCTGACACGTTATTATGTACATGTGGCAAGCAAGTTGGGGCCGGTGGGGAGTGGATAAGAGTTAATCAAATTCTATATTTAAATTCGTTTTTTTTTTTAAAAAAAAAAATCTTTTATAGTGCATTTCTTGTTTATAAACATATAGCACTTATAGAAAAAGCCTACAACTTAAAATAAAACTTCGAAATAGCCTCTTCCTCCGATGAGCTACTTTCTACCTCTTGTATATTTGCCCTAGCTTTTTCTTAGAAGATGAAGACTTAAATTCGGCTTGCTGGAACCTGGATTGAACTGTGTCCTTGAATGACGTCACGTATGTCTGTTGCTGTTTCTTAATCCTCATGAGTAGTATGAGCTTAAGCTTTACCACAGTATCAGCAAACACCGATCGGCCTTTTTATCAGTTACAATAGCTCATATAATATGATACATACTCATGATAATGATACTCTTCTCAATCCTCTTTGAAATGCATGAAACGGCTTGAAAGAGGTCATCGGATGTTTCTTTTTTCCGGAGCCTAATCAAGTCTCTCCTTTACCTTCAATTAATCGTGAGGGATAGCTTTGGGTTTGAGGGCGTCGAGTGTGCAGATTGACACGAAATAGTCTCAGGGTGGGGGAATACGGTGAAAGAAGCTCAATAAAGTACTGTTTATCAATATACAAGTGAAAGAAGACCCCATGACTTGAGACTCACAAACTCAGACCTGGATTGGAGAAAGATAGAGAGTATGGTATCTGGACCCTTTGTGAACGAGTTGCAATTTTTAAGCTAACCTACTCATCACCATTTAGCCAAACTCTGGTCAACTTGTGCGGGTATGCAACTGGAGTGTGTGGCAGTGTGATACGGTAACAAATCTGGTCGTAAGAGGGCGCACCGACCGATGCTTAGTTCTTCATTGATGTTCCTTGGCACATGCCAAGATTTGCAATCAAACTTAACCAACTCCAATCGATAAGCCCTAGCTCTACAGGACCCCAAGGCTTGCTGAGGGGCTGGGGCTTGTTCATTGGACTTTGTTCAGTCCGGCCAGTTATTTGTTTGCCACTGGTCTCGGATGGCTTTGGTTTAAATCTCACTTCAAAGCTCTTAAAACTCTGCTGGGGTTGTGGGATGTATCAAGTCTTGCGTCCTGCCTGATAAGTAGCTGAATCTGATTCAATTCTTGGGCTTACTGCACTCGTATACTGTAGCTTCCAACGGTTAGGCAAACAGTATGGTTTAGAAGGGGCATGAGGTGGGGAGTGAGATGTAAGGGCCAGTGGTCAGATAATTGTCTCATTGAAACATCACGAGAGAAGTGTCACATTCGCTGGTTTCCAGCGCGGATCTTAAATTCACCGACCCTCTGTGAACTCTACGGCGGAGTTTATAAAAATTTGAGGGTATACGCCAATCGGATCTCGGCATCTTTCCTCTGCCCGGAGCCTCGTACTACTCACCGTATCTCGCCCGCTTGTGGGATGGCGGGGTTGAAAATATACTCTACTCAGATTCTGTGCCAGTTCTTACAAGTGTCTCAATCAACAGACAGAAGTTCTCACCTGACCATCATCTAAAGACACACACACACACACACACACACACCTTCACCTTATCTTGTACCACAGTAAAACACTTTACATCGTTTCTCCCCAAGGTCTGGGTGGTAAGATAAAAACGACCTGTACCTTTCTCGTCCGTAGCCTCCTTTGTCCTTATCCCATCTGGTTTTCCAGACCATAATACTCATCATCGACGGCATAATTGCTGTGATAAAATGGTACAGTGACTTTCAACTCTTTGGGTGTTTCATCAATCCTCGGTATAACCTTATACATATCTGATGCTGATGAGAACTCGAGTTATCTCATTGACCGACAGTGTGGAAAGTGGGATGATCGACGAAATAACTTAGGTACGGTAACCTTGAAACATTTCCTGATAGTCGTTACCAAACTCATCAACCCGTCGGAAAAACTGAGCAAATTGGGTCTAACGTGGCTATCTCTAGGTGACGACCCTCCACAATCAACTACTCAAGCCGTATTTGACCTGCAAGCAACTTCCTTTACAAGTATCAACTCTGCAGGTGGCTTCAATCTTCTGAAAGCTTTGCTATTGATGTACTATCGCCTCTTTTTTGTTAACTAACTCTGAAATTCACCGCTTCATTTTAGCTTCTCATCCTCTTTACTGGAACCCTCCCAGTGTAGCACCTGAGTATTACCTATCCCGCCATGAACATGACCCAGTTTTTGAATCGCTTGGTCCTGGATCGTCCCAAAATACCACTACCTCCCATATACCTTCACATGACACAACCTACGATCTCGGTAATGCGTCGTATAACCTTTCCACTCCTCCTGCGTTAGTTTTTTTCTTTTTTTGCGTACAAGCAAATTCTTCGAAGACTCGCTATGGAATACTAAAGACTTGGATTATTGATCATAGGGTTCCACACGATTACCACGTCGGCCATTCGCCCCTTAATCCAGGCGCCGCTAGCGCATATACCTCGCCGTCCAACAACATGTCAGAGCAACCTCCGCACACACTGAATCCCTTTCGGAATTCCGGGGTTGGACATATAGTTCAAAATACCAATTCTACTTCGCGATACGACATCTCATCGGTAGCAGGCTCGAGACCCATACAATGGGGTCAAGATAACCAACCAGCGTCCCAAGCTCGGGCAGCGGACCTGGGCGATGCGTTTCGTCGGGGCCCTAAAATCTACGTTTGTCCATTTTGTGAGCATGATTTGTTACAGCCAATGACGAGGAAATTCCCATGTGCTCTTTTTTTGACTATATCGACTACGTTGCTGATTCACGTGTTTCTTTGACAGGCTCGAAGATGTTTGATAGGCCGAGTACGCTTGCAACACACCAATTAACACACACTGGTGAGAAGCCTGTAAGCCTAATTGTTTCTGGTCTTGCCTCTACCCCTTCTCATACACAATTGGACTTGCTCAATTCATCTTATTGCTTTTTCCGATATACGGCAAATGCCATAAAAGCACACTTGCTCGAAATGCGGTAAATCGTTTTCTGTAGCATCTAATTTGCGTCGACATGAGGTTAGTTTTACCGTCCTTTATCATTTACCAAAAAATTCATCCAGTTACCTCAAGCCACAGCTTCTGGCTCGAGGAACACAATAAAATTCAACCCAAACAGTGTGACATGACAAAGCTCATAAGGAAAAAATTGTTTCTTTCCTTGGCAATTCTCCAGCAGTCTATACATGCCCCCAAACCAAAGTCTGAACTTGCCGAGGCGCCACCAGGGATGGGGCCACCGCGACACGGAATTGTGGGATCTACTTCATCGAGCATCCTATATCAACGGGGATATGAAGTATACGAAAACCTTCTACCTTCGACGAATCGTCCTTTGTCCATGGGGACCACACCTCATAACACCAGAACAAATGCCACAAACAATCAAAAAGAGCCGTCGCATCACTAAACAAAATCCGTTTTAAGTTTGAGCACGTTCATACCTCAAAGAACCATTTGGTAGGGTACCAGGATACCATCCCAAAGGAATTGAAAAGATAGGAAAGGCCTTCAGTTTTACTTTATTCCTATGAGCTTTCTCTCACCGCAAAGCCCCCTCCCCCCCCTCAAAAAAAAAAAAAAAAATAGTAAGGGTTATTCACTGTTCCCGTCCGGAAGGCCCCCGACGTCGGGGGCTCTGAAAAGTACAAAGAAGTGCTTTTGTACCTTCGAGGGCCCCCGACGTGGAGGGCTCTCTCAACGGGTACAGTGTATAGTAGAGTGTTATATCTCAATTGTGTGTGTGTGTGTGTGTGGACGGATATCCAGCCGTATTTCCGCAAATTACTTTCTTGATTTCTTGACAGTTTCCGTATTTCTTGATCAACGTAAGCTATACATAAATGAAAATTAATGGACGCCTCTGATATTGTTGACGAAGCTTTGGCACTGATCAAATTCATCCGAGTGCTACTCCTGACGTAAAACTAAATCCTTGAATATTTCAACCGGTTTTTCATCAGAGTTCCTTTTGATCCACATTCTATTACACCGCAACTCTAAACCTCGAGGGAAAGATACACTTCTCGAGAATCACAAATCAACTACGCCTGTGAAAACAAACGTGTCAAAATACTCATGGTCATTGGGCCCCTTTACGAGTGACTGGTCGCCAAGTAGTGCCCACGATATCTCTTTGTGGTCGTAGAAAGGCACACATTGCACATACATAAACTTTGACTATTGTATCAGGAGGCTCTCGAAGCTCTTAATGTATCTTTTGACGGAAATGTATTTCCCGATTAGACTCTCTGATGCTAATCATTTCGCCTTATTCTTATTCTAAATTTGATGACTTAATCTAATATACGATTGTCAAAACTTTATTTATTTAGTTTCTGTGGGTCACCCACCCTTCATGAGTTTATCTAACACTTACTTTCTTCTTCTCTTCATTCCCCTTGTTACAAGTTTTTTGGGCAAAAAAAAAAACTGTACTAAAATTTAGGACTGAATGTCCGGATTGCTGTACGATTTTCCAGGGGAAAAAAAAAAATCGAGATTGATGAAAAATCGAGAACTCTATTGCTCCAATTTTGTCACATCTCACGAAAAGGGGAATCTGCATCAAGTAAACAGCTGGTAAAAAAAAAAAAAAAAAAAAAAAAGTCTAACAAGAGAATATAGTATAGTCATTATACAGTTTTCTTGAGCGGTTGAGTCAAGTTCGCCGCCACCGGTACGGTATGTAGAGGAGTGCGGTGGATAAGCTTTGATAAGCTACAATGAAGCGCTTAAGCGAACGTTGTGATGATGCTCATTGAAGACAAACGGCGGAAAAAGATGCGGGTAGGGCTAAGTCTACCTACCAGCTCAGGAACTCTGTTACTGTATGCTAAACAAATGTTCACAATAAAGGGAGTGTCAAGAGTGAGCCTCTTTAAGGCTAACCTCATGGCTTTCAAACAAAGAAAGATAGACCAATGAAGGTCTAACCTTACAGCAACTTCTGTTGGATAAGTCTACACTGGTTCACCCAGGTGTAAACTACAGTTAGTTGACCTATGAGAATAGGGCTTGGGGAGCTGGATGCCTATCAATCTATAAGCCTGAGGCAGAGGGTGTATAGTGGTTATAACTCAGGAGTTTAAGGAGGATCCCTCTTATCTAGGCAGGGTCACTCCAGGTTATAGAAGGACCTATAGCCTAACAAGCAAGGGATAGCTACTTGGCTAATCTCTTTGACACTTGCTCTGGGTAGTTTTCCTATAACTCTTGAGTATCTCCAGATGTTCAAGGGGCTACTCAAGGTATGCAAGGATGAAGGAGTATCATTCCTTCAAGGTTGGCCTTCTTTACCTTCACCTTATGGAACAGTATACTATTGAGCAGATTTCCTTATGGATAATCCTCAAAGGTGTGCTGTTGTTCAAGTTAGGTGTTGGTGGCAAAAGGTGAGACAAAGGCCTCAGCCCAAGAGTTGAAGAGTAGGCTTTATATAATCTAGCCTTCCCTCTCTAAAAGGGTTGTTCCTGAAACAGGGGTTTGAAGCAAGGGGTATTATGCTTATGCACAATGTATGTTTCATAGCTTGTATTGTCAGTATTGTACATTTATTTATATTACAGTGTTACTCTTATGTTTATACTGAAAATGGTGTCCTGTAAAAGCCTGTGGGACTGTACAGCAGTCCTTAGGGCTGACAGGGACTTGAACCACCAGTATTCCAAGTAGGTCTGATAAGCAGGCCAACCATGAAAATCAAATGTTGAAAGCAGTGTAAGGCCCCTGCATTGAATCCTTCACATGGGGGTCACCTATGCCCATAACACATTTTTCCCCCTATGGCATTCTCCCTTGGATCACCCTTGGAATAGGATCTGCTTCCATTCAAACAAAACCAGTCAGCCATGAAAAGCCATCCCTGATCCCAGCCTGGTCTTGGACTTCATGTCCACTGTTCTAACTGAAGACAGTCCACATTGTGCTCCACAAATCAAACTTTCCAACTGCAACACACTTGTTTGGCTTGCCCTGACATTTCATGTTTGTGCTTGTGGTATGTTGGCCTCACACATTCATCAATCCCTTGCATGGTTGATTGGAGATGGTGAGTGAGCTGGTGGGTATGGGTGGCATGTATGTTGTGAAACTCCCAAGGTGGGTAGAGCTTGAGTAGGAGATCTTTGAATTCAACAAAGAAAAGAAAATGCTACTTGAAATGATTTCTATTTAAGCTTCAACAGACTTTATATCAGGTCTTACCCTGGAAATGAGTTAAGAAGTAGGAATTAACCATTCAATAAAGCACACAGATCAACTCTAAAAGAGCCTTCAAGTCCTGTGAATCTAACCCACTCAAAGAATCATCTTGTAATACCAGAATTCTCAAAAAAAAAAACAAAGGTCAAAAGACACTCATGAGATCACACAACACAACAATAGTACTGAAATCAAATTACCATGAACACCTCAATCTCTGAATACTGAGAAGGAATCTAAGTATGAGTCTTTAACTCTTTATAAAGTGGTCACCAACATAAAACAAGGTCTTGGATGCAGAAAACACTCAAATTCCTTCCTCTTCTTATACACAATCCTCTTACAACTAAAGGGAACACAAAATGCCTTGACCACAAACCAAAAAATTAGAAAAAAATAGTGTCCACACTACAATTTAATCACTTTCACAGCACAACTTTCAAATGAAAAGAAACCACAAAAATCCACCTTTTTCCAATTTGAACATACAATTTTCCATACACATAAGGAATGAAAAACACATTAAGAATTCAGAAAACAAAAAGGACTACTCTATATTGTTCACACTAAAATTTTAGACCCTGTTAATCAGTACAAATCTTTCAATTTTTCCCCCCTCTATTTATCTGAATCTGCAAAAATAGCACCCCAAACTTCAAACCTATGTAACTTCTTCAGTCCTTGCACACCAACTTGAGACTTCCATATCTCAAGAACCCTCCTTCTTTCCTTCAAATTTCAGCACTTCCATAAAGCCACAAGGTGACTCCTTCACCTGCCTCACCTACAGGCAATAAAATGAACATATGTGAACATCCCAATCACCTTGGATAAACCACACAAAAAATCTATCAAATAATGTCATTCCACCACCACAGCACATCAAACCTCTCTGAAACTAGACATCCCCTCTTTCTGAACTCATAGATCTACTCCTCCACAAATTTTTAACTCCTAACACCTGTATCATACATTTTTCCACCCTGCCAATTTTCTGTCACCACACCTTTCCTCTTGTAACACTTCTGAACTATAAATGCTAGTGAGAATATTTGGTGAGGAGAAAGCTTTTAGATGGGTCTTGTATGAGTATTTTAACTACTTTAACTTTTCTCATCTTGAAAACTGAGCTAAAAAGTCAAATACTATAGATTTTCATGCTGTTTCTACAATATTACAAGGCTTTCTTTTTAGTTTGTTAATAAACCTTTTTTATTTGTTAAGGAAAGTTGTTTGTATTATGATTACACACAACTCCGTTTCTTAAATCAACGGATCATCTTCAATATTGAATAATATTGATTCTATTGTAGACTCAAAAATACTGTTTTTTTTTTTTTTTTGAACTAAACTAGTGGGAATACAAATCCTTTGATGAGGATTTTGTCTGTTTTTGACCCCTCCTGACAATTTTTGAATGTTATGGGCAAGAATTAATGCCTCCATAGAGTTTTCTCTCACCTTAAACACCCTTTATTCACCTCTTATCATGATTTTAACACTTTCTCCATCTTATAACCCCGAATATCACACATTCAACCTCTACCAATACCCTCTATGATGTTCTTAATGTTATTGATAGTATGTATTACCAATTATGTGCACAAAAATTTATAGGTATTCAACAAAGGTATGACAGGAAGGGAAGGGAGGGGGGTCAGAGGTGATTGATGCAGTCCTTGTCACTGCCAAGATATTTGTATCGGATGGGCCTATCCGATGTTCTATCACCCCAAGATATGCGATGCAGTGTCAGTAGGATTAGGTGCGATGGAATTACTATCGGTATCTAATGCTCTGACACCATATTGCAGTGTAATTCCATCGCACCTAATCCTACTGACACTGCATCGCATATCTTGGGGTGATAGAACATCGGATAGGCCCATCCGATACAAATATCTTGGCAGTGTGTGGAGTGAGGAGACCAGCTGGGGGTCTCAGGGAGCTACCATGCGGGGTAAGATGCTTGTGGAAAGAGTGCAGATTATGCTAATGGAAGATTTCCACCACTTTCCACAAATATCCACATGAGCGTTTCCACGGTTAACAGGCCCGATTGTCAGGTACTCCCAGTATTCCCTTTCCAAACACTGAACACCAACATAGCTGATGGGTTGGACAAATTATGTAGATCAAAAGGGACAAGCATCGGTCATTTTTCTCATTGAGTTACGGATACATAGCCTTACGGAAGTAACTTGTACCGAATTGGCGTCAAACCTAATCCCAAATGTGAACACTGCGAGGTAACCGAAAACTCGAGTACAGTACTTGTTTTACTACCGGCGATGCGATCAAAACACAGGGTAAGAATTTCGAAAAAAACGATATGAAAAGAAAGAATTCGATCGTCGCAGTCTTAAACAACCCCCCCAAAAAACATATCCTCACCTAGTACGATATCTAGAGGTGAAGGGATGGTTCATGCACCTCCAAACTTGGAAAAAGATATATATATAACTTATAGGAAAAAAAAAAAAAAAAAAAAAACTTGAAAACTCAATCTGTAGTCTCCTTTTATACCTTTATGCACCAACTTTCCTCTCTACTCCACTTTCAATTTTATTGTACATATTCCGCATCACTTCTTTCCAGGAAGAACTTTTATGGAGGCTTGGTAGACCACCCATAGACGATAACACAAAAGGGGATTGTAGATACAACACTACAATTTTAGAATAAAGAGTTGTATGTAGCGCGGATTATTGAAACAAAAGCACTCAAAGGAAAAAAAAGCCTCGACACAACACACTCTCAATTGAACCTCTCATGCTTCATCGAGTCCAAAGTTTGGTCGTTGCCCAGTTTGCTCCTATGCTAATTCTTACTTTTTTTATGTCTTTTCCACAAGATTGGATTTTTTACGTGCTCATCATACCGCGGCATAGCTCATTAGAAGCCTCTAACGTGTTTTACCAGGCCAAAAACCTTTATCAAGAACTTTAGCTCATTCGTGAGTATCGGGTTAAGAATGAAGATATAGTACACTCGAGTTGTCTTTATTTGTCAAGTGAGGCACTATCGACCTCGAAGATAGTGTTAGACAATACAGGAAGTCCATCTTCACAGTATCTCAAATCTAAGGGGCTGGCTGAGTAGAATAGATGGTAAGGTAAGAGACTCTGACTGGAAATAACCACAGGTGTGAGGTGATATGTTCTAGCATACAATTTTCATATGAAAAGGTCATGTTGGTCACATTGATCATCCTATCAATATACCTCTTAGTCTCAAGACAGTCTTGCTGACCTTAATCGTGGTGGCTTAGGATATTGCTTACATTGAGATTGTAAGAGGGTCTGAAAAGGAAGATACTGCAAAACCGGTCATCAGCCGAGATTCTTTTGATTCCACTGGGCGATGGTGGATTGATAGGGTTCGAATTTAGGTACGGTTGACGTGGTTGAACAAATATTGATCTTTCCAGCATCATCAGATTTTGTAGCCTGCTGATGAGGTCTACTTGGTGAAGGTGAATGTCTAGACCTCTTTGATCGAGATTCCTGCCGTCGGGGACTTGTTGAACGAGAGTTACGCCGTCGGGGACTTGTGCCATGAGATCGAACATCGCTCTTACTGCGTCGCGAGTGTTGACTTTTCTCTGACGGACCAACAGCAGACCTATCTGGATGATCGTTAGTTCGGCCGGTGGCTACAGCCGACGAAGAAGCCTCTGAAGGCTTCATCTTGTTCATCTTCTTAGTGCATCGAGAACAAAGGTTCAGCTTCACCTCAGCTATCTTTCTCGTCCCGTCTTCGACATATCCGAATTGAGTTTGAAGTGTTTGTAACGCTAAGCTTGGTTGAGGATGACCATCGAGAGAGATGAATGGTTGCTGTTGACCAAACTCGTTCGCTACTTGACCTGATGACGAAGGTGTATGATGTTTACACTTCAAGTTGGCACACGTAACGTCACCTTTACCGTCCAAGACTTCCCCGGCTGTTCGCCATCGCATAGCGACCTGTAGTCCTCTCAAAGTAATCACAGGTCGTTCAGACTAAACTATCCGAATTCTGGAAGTCTGCATGGATGCAATCGAACGCGCTCACCTTTCCTTCTTTCCATCGTGAGAGATCACAGAGCGCAAGGTCCTTGAAGAGTTGATCGTAAGTCTTCTTAGCCAAACGGTCTTCCCAGCTCAAATCTTGTTCATCAACGTTCCGAATGAATCTGTGATGATGGGAAACATTGTTCATTTAATCTGGTATGAATTCAATTGCAAAAGGCTGACCGATGGTGTTCGATTAGTACTTCGATTTCTGTCTTGCTCTTTGGAAGCTTAGGCGGGGTCCGACCATAGAAGCTGCTTAAGGTTTTTGGGCAGTCAGTTTGGAATTTCTAAGACTCAAAATTAGGATTAACTCAACTTTCTGGCCCGATATGTTGTATCTACAGCTGCTGAAGTTGACGAAGAAGCCTGCATTTGTGAAGGTTGTGTGAGTTGACCAAAAGATGTGAGATGTATGGGGTCTTCGGTGGGTCTTTCGGGGCTCATCCGGGAATGCGTTTACAGGACCGAGGTGTCATCGTTGGTACCGTCTCGGTGCCAGTTTTACTTACCGGCCACTCAAGTAGCCGGTTGAGTGTCCAGAGTTCTTTAGGGTCTTGTTCAAGGCTTGACCCTCAAAACAAACACCCTCACCATGGCACAAACACCCGAACGTATAACTACCATATCCCCTTTCACCAACCAGCCCGTCCTCGAGCGTCTTGGGCCCCTCCCTGCTGACCTTGAAGCCCTGCCTCAAACCTCCACAGCCGCATTCAAAGCCTTTCGCAAGAGTCATCCACTTCTTAGTCAGCGTCAAGCTATCGTGACTCGCGCATTGGCCCTTCTCACGGAGAAAAAAGACGAGCTCGCACACGAACTTACCACGCTCATTGGGCGTCCTATTTCCTATACGGCCAAGGAGGTCTTGACAGCTATCAGTCGTGGCGAATATCTGGTCCGAATTAGCACCGATAGCCTCGCTGATACTCCAGGCGAGCCGGAATCCGGGTTTCGAAGGTTTATACGCAAGGAACCTGTTGGGCCAGTCCTTATCATCTTTGCTTGGAACGTGCGTTGCCGAAATGGAATGTGAATATTTGAGATACACTCATGAATACCGTCAACTGACCCATACGTTTCTGGGACTTTTTGGGTCAATAGTATCCCTACCTCATCCTAGTCAATTCCCTCATACCTGCTATCCTTGCTGGAAACAGCGTCATCCTCAAGGCATCGCCTCAGACGCCTACCATCTCCGAGCACTTTCAATCTGTCTTCCAATTAGCCGGTCTCCCGCCGAATGTCATCACCTTTTTCCATGCTGGCTCTATCAAGCCCGTTCAATCGATCGTCCAGAGTCCCTTGATTAAGCTCATCGCTTTTACAGGCTCACTCAATGCCGGTTTAGCCATTCAAGCCGCTGCAGCATCTCGGATCGTCCCGATCGGACTTGAGTTGGGTGGAAAAGATCCAGCTTATATTCGAGCCGATGCGGAAGTGCGTTGGGCAGCGGAAGAGATTGTGGACGGAGCTGTTTTCAACTCTGGCCAATCATGCTGTAGCGTGGAAAGAGTTTATGTGCACTCGTCAATCTATGAACCATTTGTGGAGGCCATCCAATCTGTCCTGGCCTCATACAAGCTGGGGGACCCTTTCGACCCAGCTACGCAGCTTGGCCCAGTGATCAGTAAACAGAGCAAACAGACGATCGAAGCACATATCTCCGAGGCAATTGCAGCTGGTGCATCTGACCAAACACCTGATAATCCGACCTTCGCAAAACCACCCTCGGCCGGTAACTTTGTTAAACCCACGCTCCTCACCGGTGTGACACATGACATGCGAGTGATGCGCGAAGAAACTTTTGGGCCTGTGATACCAGTGATGTCAGTATCAGACGATACCGAAGCGATCAAATTGATGAACGATAATGAATTTGGCCTGACAGCGAGCATATGGACAAAGGACGTCAAACACGCTGAGAGTTTAGTAGAACAACTTGAGGCTGGTACAGTATTTGTGAATAGGTGTGACTTTCCTTCACCTGATCTAGCTTGGACCGGATGGAAGAACTCTGGTCGAGGTGTCACTCTTAGTAAATTTGGCTTCGATCAATTTATTCGACTTAAAAGCTTCCACTTGAAGGATTATCCTTGTTGAAGTCTCTTTTTTTCACCCATCTTTGGTTTGATCTTTCAACTTTTTATAAGTATACACATTTCAAGTGCAGGTTAGATCAGTCCATGAAAGTTAAAAAGACAGAAAGATAAGTGTTTGGTTTACATTTCACCCTGTTTGATAGATAGTAGAGATGTGGTGAGTAGGTGGTACCAACTGTCAACGAATTACTACCCGCTGTGTGAAAGTTAAGGGTGCTACATATAATTTGGGATTCAAGCAACCAGGAGCCTTTCGGAAGTCAAGCGCGAAAACAATCACCATAAGTTTTGGGGAAGGCGTGCCCTGTGCGCAAAAATCATCAAAAGAAATGCCTCAAGGGTGGATTGAACACCCGACCTTTCCATGATCTAATCAAGGTGAATCTGCAAATATTACGAGTGGAACGCTCTACCACTGAGCTATTGAGGCAGGCATGGGCCGTCGGAGACGCAATTACAAAATTAGAAAAACAATACCTGAAACTACGGATTCTGGCCTCAACATTTGTTTTTTCAGGTGTCTTAGCACGTGTTCCTTGCACACAGTGGTTTATGGCTTTCAGGGAAGTTTACTCTGTTGAGTCATACCACCTAGGTGTTTCATGCCTATATGTGAGCACCTTGCTTCTGTCAGGGAAGATGCCTCACTAGATAAAGGTGGAATTAGTTATGGGCACAAAGGCCAGAAAGTAAAATGGGTTCATAGGCTATCCCAAATGCCCAGAACTACTCCCTGCAAGCCAGATGGGCACTGGACTAATCTATACTTACTAGATATCAGTAGTCCAGTAGTGACCACACTTCCAGCATATTTGCATCACATGGAGGCATGCTAGGTGACATAGAATTTCTCCATGTGATGCTATAGACCAATTTCCAAGGCTCCAACCTTGAGGAATTGGCCTATTGCATTGCATCTAGACATGCTACATCATGTAGCATGACTACATGTGATGCAAATATTCTGATGGTGCCCATGCAAATCCTTACCTTGCACTATCCAGTGACCAGTTCCAGCCTCAGGATTTATCCTCTACTTACTATTTCACTCTTGAGAACCCTTCAGCAAGAGTAAATAGCAAGTAGTGATGAAAGGCTCTATGTCAGGGTGGCTAATCTATGAGTCACAGTGCGGTCTAGTTCACATACCTAGGGTGAGTCCTGACTGAGTCTGTCTGGGTATGACAGGTGAGTGGGTAGAAGTTCAAGAGGGTGATCACTTGAACTTGCAATGGCCTACTGTAGGTCAACAGAAAGAAGTGGTAAGCTTCTAGACCTTACACTGTTCCTCAAAGACTAGAAGTCTAAAAGTAGCCTGAGTTCTTATGAACAGCAGGTATCTTGCCAACAAATAGTTGTGAGAACTGGGTCTATGACCAAAAGAGTACACTACAAAGCAAGAGACTTACCTGGTAGTAGAACCAGAAACAAAAGTACAGAGAGGGCTACAGTTGAGATAAAGCAAAAGGATGTAGAACATGATGAAGCTTAGCACTGCCAAGATATTTGTATCGGATGGGCCTATCCGATGTTCTATCACCCCGAGATATGCGATGCAGTGTCAGTAGGATTAGGTGC
>MU167236.1:70768-83585 GCA_015951145.1 Cronartium quercuum f. sp. fusiforme G11 | reverse complement strand
GTCTGATATACATGCACAAATGTTTTTGAAGGATATATAGAGCGGACCATGTGATTTAGGGTGTCAGTGGCAGAACCATGAGACTGATTGCTCCGGTCAATACATTATAGTCATCAGATCAATTGGCATCTTGAGTCTATACAATTGAGTCAAACTTGAAGTCACAATGCTCTACAAACCACCAGTGCTTTGACTTTCCGCCCAGAAGCATTGTAGATCTGCCCACATCTTTTGTAATGTACAGTACTGGTGTAGGATATCAGTAGAAAGCTGCCTGTTCGAATTTCAGGCCACTAAGGTACCAGAGGGCTTGTTAGACATTTGGTGAAATTGAAAAGGGTTTGAGAATTGACTATTCAGGCTGACCTTGAACAAGTTTGCGATAGGATGTGGTCAGAATTGACGACGATGGATAGTTTTGATGGACAGGTTGACAAGAAATAATTTGTAAGATGTATAGTGATTTGCTTGTTACTGGCCTCTAATCAGACTCTCTTGACTTGTGTTAGAGTGACGTATGTACTCGAGCATCTGAGTCATAAAGCACTCCGTCACCGCCTCGACCTTGACCTCATTCTATCGACTTGCAGCCTCCTTCCTCAACTTTGTAAAGCCCCTTCCGAATGCCTAATCCGATACCATCCATCGGCCTTTGGCTTCTTCATCCAACCTACACATTCGACTCGCTCCCGATCGCGTTCGCGCTTGTTCCTCAGCAAGGATGGGTGGATGCGATTACCTTTTGGACTCCAGCCATCGCCTTGCTTCTGAGCTGGATCCCTTGGCATACGCTCATGGATCAACTCATAACTCCTTTCGTCTGCCTTTCAGACCTCGACCCTACTCAGCTTCTTCACGTTCATTCACCGCGCTGGAAACAGCGTGTGCTTGTGGTTCTCAGCGCGGGCGCGATTCCGCCTTCGCTCGGACTCCTGTTCTTTCATCTGGTCACCACAGGACCTCAGGGCGCTACCTTCCCATCTGCTCTTCTCAGAGTGATAAGCTGGGTAAGTGCTATGGAGTTTTTTCGACATTGATCGTGGCTTAGAGAAGTGTTGTTTGCTGATCAACTGATCAAACTCCATTCGGCTCTTCGGACTTTACCTACCAACTTTGGCCATCATCACTTGACTGCGACGACTGGGCATCCATCTCACCGCCATCCCTTGGAGGATCACTTAGACCTACTCGACGCTCTATATTCTGCAACATCACATCACAAAGCCTCCCGGGGGGTTGATGTTAGTCTGGCTAAGCCAGATGATAGCGGATCTTTCAAGTTTAGGCTTTCAGTGGCTTCAACATAGCCCTCTGGCCTGGCCGCTGCTGATACCGATGAGCTTAGCTGGCGCATTGATTGGTGTAGCAGGCACATATCCGCTCAGCCCGATCCTCCCCGCCCGGAACGTCGCAAAGCCAGGCGCAGTTGAGTCGCACATCTCGTTCCTCTCTGTCGTTTGCGCGCATCATTGCTGATAAGCTTGGTCTTCTTGGAACATAGCCACCTACAGCTAGGGAGACGTGTCCAGAGGACGCAACGACATTGTGGGGCTGGATGACCTTTGGATTCTTCGAGCCCCTCCTCCACCTTGCTGATAAGCGTACGCTCGCCGAATCTGACATCTGGCAGCTCTCACCATTCTTTCAACATCGAAACATCTTTCAAAAATACCTAGCCTCGCCTCGGTCTGTCTCTATGCTTTATATCATCTCGTACTAATGGCTGGTAGAGCTAACGTGATTATTGGGAGCAGCACGGGGACTGAGCGCAAGGGCTGGATCCTCTGGAGACTTGTGCGTTGGAGTCTGACCGATCTGCTCATCGAACTCTTCACCGAGCTTTGGTCGACAGTCGTCAGCTTTGTGGCCACCTACGCCCTCAAGCGAATTTTGGACGCCCTCACGGTCGGCGGTCACCGTGACGAAGCGGTAGCTTGGGCCGGCTTGCATTTCTTGTGCAACATGAGCTTTGCACAGTTTGATCTTTTCGGAAAATGGCATAGCCGGTTCGTCACTTTTTCTCCTTCTGGATCTCGTTTTCGTGCCCTGGATCATGCTTCTTCACCCATTTCACTTCTTCCCCGGAATGCGGATCTGTCGGTCAGGTCCGATTTCTACGCATGTTTGTCTTTTCCTCGTCATCATGTGGTTGTATGCGATGCCAAGTCACTTCGTTACCTTGGTCTAAACCCTCTTTGCAATGGATTCATGCGACGTCCGAGGATATTTTGACGGGCCAAGGCAGTTTAGCGTGTCTATATCCGCATTTGCCTTTGGTCGAGACTTTGGGGGACTCGCAATCCCATTGACAGTTCATCTTTCTCTCCTGAATTTTTTCTTACTCTCAGCCCAATGTTACCTAGCTAGAAAGCAACAATTGCTGGTGATCCCATGTCCTAGAAGCATCTTTGCTCACACCAGTGTTCTTCTCAACTCCCTCCCACGGTTTTACAGGAGAAGCTACGAACGAACACGCGGCCAGCTGTTTAGTATGTTACACCACAAGTCTCTCCGCCGCAAAGACAAAAGCACGCTCGCCAAACCCCGTACCAGCTCAAAGAAAGAGGAAGAGGAAGCCGAGAAGGACAATGCAAACATAGGAAAGGTCCTCTCCTTTTCCTTTTTTTTCTTTTACTCATCTTTACAGCTCAATTCATCTTCCCGCCTACCTTTTATCGAGATGCTGAATCTACGAGACATCTGAACCCTTTCTTTTTTGTCCAGATCGTCAACTTGATGGGAGGTGATGCTTATCAAGTAGCTGAGCGATTCTGGAGTTTCTCGGGCTTGGTGACCTCGCCACTAAAACTTTTCTTATCTCTGATATTCTTGTACCAGTTCAGTATATCCCGTCAATTTCTCACTCTCCACACATCCGTGGCCTTACTGATTTTCTGTGTTGTATCTTTATCCCGTTCAGTCTTTTGGGTGTGAGTGCAATATTGGGAAGCGCGATGGTGGGCCTTGCATACTTGTTGAATTGGCCGTTGATCAAGTTTGATGTCATGGTAGGGGCTTGGTTTTTTGAATGTAAACCAACATACCTATAACCAGCTGAATTTTTCATACCTTGTAATCTTCTCGCGCTAGTTTGCGAGATCGTATTCGACTGCCCGGGATAAGAGAATGTTCATTGCGAATGAAACCATCCAATGTGTTTATCTCACCGCACCAACATTTCCTAGCTGACTTAGGCAGTAAAGCTGATACATTGCTTTTGTTTGGGTAGCGATCCGCTTTTTGAAATATATGGGTTGGGGTAATTGAAATCTACTTGATCTTTTACACCGTTCATTCACTGATATTCTAAATTTTGTCACAGAGAACTTATGGGCAGGTCGCGTCGAAGACGCACGACGAGAAGAATTACGACTGAGGGTCAAACAAATGATCCTTTCCGCCTTCATCTCCTTTATCTGGATCTGGGTTCCAACAGGTATGGGAGGCTATGCTATGACGTATCAATAGTAGATCCTTACCTTCCACCTTCCTCTTTCGTAGCCGTGCTCTTGGTTTCCTTCTGGTCGCTCACCACGTTATTTGGACAGCCGCTGACTGTCAGCATTGCATTCACATCCATCTCGCTATTTTCTCAACTCCAAAGCGCACTGCGCGATTTACCAAAACAGATCACATCCTGGCTCAGAGGTACGTGATCGACCCTCATGAACGGCCGTCTTGCCGGGCTCCAATTTCGCGTGTCCCTTGACTATGCTTACACCGAAGAGCAGCTTATGTGTCGGTGAAGCGGATTGAGGACTTCTTGGCGGAAGAAGATGTGCCAGAGTGGGTGTGTGGAGTGAGCGAAGCCGGTGCTACTGTGCCTGCTGGCCACATTAACTTCCGCGACGAAGCCTGCTTCGTTTGGTCGGCTCATGTCGAAAGCTTTCGGCTTGGGCCTCTCTCACTCGAGCTTCCGGTAGGCAAGCTCACTCTCGTAACTGGTAAAACTGGCTCTGGCAAATCAAGTTTCTTGGGAGCTATCTTGGGGGGTACGTTGCGTTGCAGCTTGATCAATACCACCAGAGTATTCAATGACTTTTCGCTCTCGCGCCCCCTCTCGTGATTTGTTCAGAGGTAGACTGCGTGGAAGGACGAGTAGAGGTCGAGAAGGCTGGTGGCTCATTGGCATATGCAGCGCAGAATCCCTGGCTTGAGTCAATGTCGATCCGTGACAACATCGTTTTTGAGACTACTTACGATCAATCACGTTACAGTGCGTCTACCAACGCCAACACTGCTCCTGTGAATTAACTCGATACAAGCCCTGATCTTGTATTGCTTACAACAGATGCTGTACTGGATGCATGTGCGTTGAGGCAAGATTTAGCTATCTTGCCACACGGAGACCTCACTGGTTGGTCCTTTCCAAAATTGTTTTCCAAAGTTCTCCACGCAATTAGTCATCTGACCGGGCGGTCCCATTTTGTCAGAAATTGGAGAGAAGGGTGTCAGTCTCTCGGGTGGACAAAAAGCAAGGTAGTCACCTCAAGACAAAGAACACCAAAGTCCATGAGACTACACCCGCCTTGAAAGTTGATACCTTTCTGCTCTACCGCAGGATCACTCTGGCTCGGGCACTATATTCGAAGGCAAAGGTCGGACTTGCACTCTGCTTGTCAATTCTGATCAACTTTCTGATTTCCCTTCGGAGTACCTTTCTAGACTGTGCTCCTTGATGATCCCCTTTCAGCTGTTGACATGCACACAGCGCGTAAGCTAGTCGACGAAGGTTTACGAAGCTCTCTGCTCCAAGACCGCACCGTTGTAAGTGGCCTATTCTTTGTACCTTCATCTATATAACTCACTTGCAACCCATCAGTTCTTTCGCTTACCGACGACTATCCAAAACAGGTACTCGTGACTCACCACGTCCGTCTTTGCCGCTCTGCCGCCGATTTTCTGATCGAGCTTCGCGATGGCAAGGTGTCCTACGCGGGTCCACCCGCGGGATTTGTGCAAGCTCGCGAAGAAGATATAGAGGAAGGCGCAGATGGGGATTGCGAGAGTGCCGAGGGCTCAGACGGCGCGACAGTGAACGTCGACACCCCCAAAAAAATGGCGCCCGAAGACGAGGCAGGGGAGAGCGGGGGGAACAATCTGATCGAGCCTGAGAAGAGAGCCGAGGGGCGTCTCACCCGATCAACTTATCGCACGTACTTTGAGGCTGCTGGGTTTGGCTATTGGACCCTTTTGGTCGTCCTGATCATATACGGCCGATTCAGTGGTATGGTTAGCTCCTGCTGTGTCTCACAAGCTATCTGGAATTCTGAATGGTTTCTTGTGCTTCATGATCTCAGCCGTTGCTGCTCAATGGGCCCTTAAGGTGAGCAATCAAGAAACATGACTCGTTCTTCTGTATCCTCTCCCCTTAGACACTGATATTTTCTCGAATGGACAGCTTTGGGGAGAGGCGTATCCACGCTCGGCGGTGGGTCTCTTTCGCTGGCCAGACCCCACGCGCGGTTATCCGACGCCAGATATTGATGTCTGGCCGTGGCTGAGGCTTTATCTGATTATCAGTCAGTTTTTTGTTTCAAGTGTTTTCAATCTGGACTTTCTCCTGTTCCTGCCCGATTAATTCGGGGTTCCTGGGTGAATGAGTTGTTTTGACCAAGATGTTTCTATCTTGCCAACTGTCACCAGGTTTAAACAGCGGTCTTGTGGTTCTCACGGGTGAGTTCAAAGCATCCAAGATGTAAAAAGGGTTGATCAGAAAAGTTGTTGAGATTATGAATGATGTCATAGGGTTATGGGTGGGGAACGTAGCTCAGCTCAAGGTACTTAACTTGCATGAGACTCAATAGCCTTTAAAAAGTACTTAGAACTTCAACTATGATATCAAGGCTTCTAGATATCTCTTTTCGGCTATGTTGAATAGGGTCGTGCGGGCCCCTACAAGATGGTCAGTCCGCTGACTCACCCTTGGAAAAGCAAGGCGACCATTCTAATGATCTGAGTTTTTAAATGTTGTGTTCCTCGCTGGACTGCCGAACGTTCCACGCTAGGTATGACGTCACTCCGGTTAGTGAACTTCGTTCTCTGTGACTTTTTCGAATAATAAAAATGCGCTCGAAGCTCAAATCTTGAGCTTTCGGTGATTGGCACTGTACAGACGGGTAGGATTCTCAACCGGTTTGTTTCAGATATCGATACGGTGGATTTTGCTTTACAGGGAACGTCAGAGGCGGCAATCAGAGGTCAGATTCAATCTCAATTCTACAGATCCTTTTCACACCTCACTCATGGCCGTTCACTGGGAACAGGGACAATTGGATTTCTGGTCTCGCTTGGAATCGTGATATGGGTGGTGCCGAGCTTCTGTCCGTTGGCGATAATCATCGCTTGGCTGTACATCAGGCTTGGACCGGCGTATGTGAAAGTAGCTAGAGATCTGAGAAGACTCGAATCAGTTTCGAGATCACCAATGTTTCAAAATTTCTCCAATGTGGGATATTCTCTCTAATATATGCATATGAAGATACTGATTTTATTTATTTATTTTTTGAAAAATAACGTTGGTTCGTCCTAGTTGCTTCACGGGATACAATCCATTCGAGCATTTGCAGCAGAATCACGGTATCAGAATCTATTCTACAAGGCCTGTGATACATTTCAGAGTGCGTAACTTTTATGTTTCTCAATTTTTCTGGCCAAGAGCTAATTTCTTCAATACGACAGCCATGGATCACCATTATTGGCTTGCTAGCTTTTGGCTCATGTGGCGGTACGACTGTAAGCCGTCCTCAACTGAGTTTCGTCGTCAATTCTCAGATTGACATTCAATGATGACTGCGGAGACTGCTAACGGTCTGTTTCATTGATCCATATTTTCGAACTATTGCCTCATAAAAAAATAGGTCTGGGATCGGTAGTGGTGTTTCTTACAACGATATTTGCATTGGCGGCGGGGGTAAGCGAGGGATATGCTGCAATAAGTGTCGTTCAGGCCGAGATCTTTGCCTCGGCTACGAGAACTCTGGTATCAGTGTTTGCGCAAGTCGAATTGGATTTCAATGGTACGTGGTTCAAAAGCACTGAAGTCTTTACGTCCCATACCATCTTTATTTGGATGAACAGGGAATGCTGCAGACGTCCTCAGACGTGCAACTTGAGCATCAATGCATCGTTTTTGAGGTGATTGATGTTATGCGGCTTGTGTTGTTTTTTCCCAGCTATCGAGCGGGTAGCTGAATATCTGAAAATACCGCAAGAAGCCCCCGCAGTAATCGAAAACGCAAGACCTCCAGCCTATTGGCCATCTGATTCGTCAGGGTTAGTTGTTGAAGGGTTGCTTGTGCGTTATGCAGCACATCTACCTGCTGCTCTCAAAGGCCTTTCCTTTGAGATCGCGCCTAATCAGAAAGGTCAGCGAGGCAGAATTTTTGCAAATATACCTCGCTTTCTTACGACTTTCCCTTTCACACAAATTTGACCCATCTTTGCAGTCGGTGTGGTCGGAAGGACTGGTTCGGGTAAATCAACTTTGGCCATGTCTTTATTGAGGATCCTCGAACCCGAAGAGGGTCAAATCATATTAGACGGGATTAACGTGTGTCAGATTGGCCTAGAAGATTTGCGAACACGGATCGTAAGTTAGCGCTATGCTTTTCATTTTTGTCCCTGGGTTAAAATTTGTTATCCCTGGTCATAAGATTGGAGAGCTAAGTAGAAATTGTGGTGTGGGACTTGGGCTCAAGACTATTGTGAGTCAGGATGTGACTTTATTCGAAGGCTCAGTGAGAGCCAATCTGGATCCACTCAACATACACAGCGATGAAGAATGTTGGGAAGTGTTGAGGAAATGCAATCTAGCTGGCTCGGAATCTGGCATCATGCGAGACGAGGACAGATGTGATGGTGCAGCGAAGAGTGGAGGGTTAGTAGACAGTCTTGATATGAGATTGAGCGAAGGTGGGAAGAGTTTTAGTGCTGGTCAACGCCAATTGTTGGCACTAGCGCGCGCGATGTTGAGGAGAAGTAAGGTAGTGATAATGGACGAAGCTACGTCTGCCATTGATTTGGTGACGGATGAAAAGGTAAGTTTCTCTGTTTCCATGCCTCCGTGATGAGGCGCTTCTACTAATTACTTATTTTATGTCATGAGGGCTGATCCATACCCTTTTCACTTGACTTTCTAGATTCAAAGCACCATAAGGGAGAGTATGCAGGACTCAATGGTCATTACCATAGCTCATCGACTTTTAACAGTGATAGGTTCGTCATCCAAATCGCTTGTCTATGATGATATGGCAGGGTCAAGGTCTGAAGTGCAAATTTACGTGACTTTTGGCGTAGATTATGACAAGATCATCGTCCTGGAGGAAGGAAACATTGTGGAGTTCGATTCCCCAAAACGATTGTTGGAGACCAAAGACGGGCACTTTAGAAAGCTGTGTGAGATTAGCGCTGATGCCAACATCCTCTTCAAGCGATGTTCTGTATCTTTCAATTCTGTGTGACTTGTGGTAGGGTAGGGTATCTTCTTTGGTGCAGAAAATTGCAAAGTGCAAACTTGTGTAATCTGGATACAAAATTTTACACATTGAAAATCACGAGATGTTTTGAACCTGCTAAGGATGGTCGTAGCTTGTGAGTTGGAAATAAAAGGAAGTAAGGTGACCTGCTCAAATACCAAGGGTTGGTACCTTGATTGGATTAAGATCCTGGTGCAAAAAAAACTAAAATAAAAAAATTCTTAGTACAGCTGGTAAACCCAGATCCTGCTGCCCCTACATTTTCTAGTGTAGGTCATGTGTACAAAAATCAATGATGACCCCAGTAGGCCAGAATGCAATATATTTTCACTTGCCTTCATTACACACAAAGTTTGCGATAGATTTACAACAAGTTGTTCTCTGGTTTATTATCCAATACCATCACCTAGTCTGTCTCATATTGTAGTTAGTTACATTGTGATTATATAAATTCACCTGTGCCACACAAGCACCTGGTTGTCATGATAATTGAATGTTTCCCCATTCTTTCAAAACTTCTGTTTGGTCTGTACTTTTTTTTTTTTTTTTTGGTAAATGTCTCCTTTGTTTTCAATAAATATCTTTTATTTGTTATGTGCCAGTATCAAAATCCAAAATCCAAGGGGTTTGGGAAGAGCTGGAAGAGGGGAAAAGCCACCAACAAGCTTATCAAAAAAGTTTTGATGGTGAGAAGGATACTTCTTGAAGCAAGCTACACCTTTGATTTAGGCAAATGAACTTTTTCTTGTTTCTCTAATAGCTTGATAGAAGGTTTTCAAAACAAAGAGATCCTTGCTACATTCTTGAAATGTCGGTGACTTCCTATATGGACAAAGCCATGGACTGTCAGCAGCATTGTAGAGGCTGATGCATTTGGGGCAACAGATTTGTTTGTCTAGGTCTGGATTGAGTGAGAGATTTTTGATGGCTGTGTGGATATCCTCAAGAATGTCATTGTGATCAAACTGGTTGAGGCATGGTGCATCTTCAGCAATAGCTAGAATCTTGAGGATGAATTTGTGAGCAATACAGCAGTTGGTATGGCTGACTTTACAATAGAGATGAAGCCATCCAAGGAAAACCAGTATGAGAGAAACAACTGATAGGAAAACAAGTCCATCAGATGCATGATTTGACATGAATAAGTTCACATTATACAGAATTCATACCTGTCACACTGGTAGCAATTAGCTGTCACTTGCAGTGCAAGCACCAGTGCAGGGCTTGCATGTCGCTCACACTGTCGCTTGTGGTGTCGCATGAACTGTTGCTTGCAGGGTCACTCACACTGTCACTTGCAGTGCTGCTCACACTGTCGAGCTGTTGCTTGTCATGAAGATGTCATTGTACAATGACAATTGACAGCTCAGTGGAACAGTTCACAGGTGTACTTGATACACCATCACCATTTTTCATCCTCATTTGTACACCCAAACTCATGGATTCAACTTTCTCAAAGGTCTTGTGCACTTGCTCAAAGTGCATTCTTCATACACACACATCGACATCAAGTGTACAGATCAGAGGCCAATACATTCATCCAAACACAAAGCAACAACACAAGTCTCCAAATACTTCTGTGGTGGTAATTGTTCCCTGCAAGAAAAAGACAGAGGTGGTACAATCAAACAAGAGTGGATTGGACAGTTCTTCACAAGGATGTGGTCATCATCAGGAGTTGAGATGCAACCCAAATGGAGTTGTTCCTCACAAGAAGCTCGATGTTCAGCACTTTCCAGGATTCTATTGTGTTTCATTCCAAATTTTGTATACAGATTAATTAGGAGGAAGGTAATGAGCTTACACCAACTGGTACCTCTTGAGAACATTTGTGAACAGTTCCACTGAGCTGTCAATTGTCATTGTACAATGACATCTCAATGAAAATTGACAGTGTGAGTGACACTGCAAGTGACAGTGCATGTGACAGTGTGAGTGACATGCAAGCCCTGCACTGGTGCCACTGCAAGTGACAGCTAATTGCTACCAGTGTCATTTCTGAGCCTTCCCCATTGAGGTTCCATCTCTCAAATTCAGCATCCAGTATGATATTCTTCAGCCAAGCTATCTTTCTTGCTTACTTCCAGTAGGTCTTGGATGTCAGAATAGCTGTTTCAAGTGACAATGACTTTATTTGATACTCAGTGGTCAGCAAGATAATGCTTGAGCTCATTTCAATGGAATAAATGTTGGTCAGGCACTTCCTCATTTTTGTCATTGAAACAGGAGTGAACAGTGCATTTGGAACACATGCATATGGGCATGTTGAAGGGTGTATGAAGTTGTTTTGGTTGAACTAGGGTGTACTCAAAGGTGTGTATACGGAGGTGTTGCTGTGAGAATGGCGGCATAGCTGTGCAGTATCACAGATGTTGTACATACTGTATTTGACAAGCACTGCAGAACATCCAGGTGACAGTACAATTCTCCATTCCCCCAGTGTGAGCTAACTGGGCATGGCAAAATTGTGTCTTTAAGGGCATCTGCAGCCATTGCACTAAATCCTCTAATTACAGCCAATAAAGCATTTGTTGAACACTTTTTCAAAAAACATTTCACTGGGGTTAGGGTGAGGAAGAAACTCACAGCCTATCCTAACCCCCCCACCAGTAGGTCCAGCTGAGCAGGTAAACTGATCATCCCTGCTTATCAGGTCAGATCTATGCCACCCTCCTCCATTTTGAAAGGACAATCAGCATTGATTGCAGCTACTTCACAGCAATTTTGAACAGATTGAGCCAGCTATGTCTCTCTGGTTGGCATTCAATGGCTGCCTAACCCCTTTCTGTTCCATCCAATCAATTTCCTTCAATTACAATATTGGTGAATTGTACATCATTTTTCCTCTGGCTATTTTGTGTTTATTTTTGCTCATTGATCCCATTTTTTATTCCATTTCTTTATCAACATAGGACTTCCACTGAGAGAATTCCACCAAACACAAATAAGTATGTTTCATACCAAGTCCATATTAATTTTATTGGTTTGATTCCAAAAGGCTCAATTTTTTTTTTCTCTAATTATTGATTGTCTAGCAATTCTTTATTAAAATGTCCAAAAATTTGCATGCCCTCATTGACCCACACCTCCTTGACAAGGCAGCTACCACCCTTTCCCCAGCTTCATCAACATTGTTCACTCTGGCTCATGTTTTGGAACCAATCATCCCAGTAGCTCAAACCCAGCTCAACACAACCACCAACAGTGATGGTTGGATCAACTCAAGTGAGTGATGCAACAGGACCATCATATTATCCATGAATGAGTATGGAGAAAGCTGATGGCTATCTCACTTGTGGTTTGGTTTGGGGCACATGTAGAGCCTCAGGAAACTTGAATTGGTCCCAATTCCTTGATCCTTGGCCTGAACAGCTTTTTACCTTACAAGCCCAGGCCTCGCCATGACCACTACAATGCCCAGAACATGGTCCAGGTCAAAGTAATGTTCAAAGTATATGATGATGACCACACAGCATGGCCTAGTAAAGTCCGAATAATCAAAGCAAGAAAGCCAGCCAAGCCAAACAATGCTCCAGATGAATGGACCTCATTTGTCAAGCCTAAGGCTGATGTTAAATTCTTTCACCAATGCATTGTTGGCTTGACTAAGGCTCAGTTCAAACAATTTGTTGCTACAACTCTTGATCAATACTATAAAGGTGCTGGGGACTATCTTGTACACAGTGACTTTGCAGCTGGTTTGACCTGGACAGGTAAAGTTTGGCAGCATTCTTTCCAACTTGAAAGTTATGAATCAGGCCAAATCCAGAGCTTCAGCAATGCACTCTCAAAATTGAAGTCAAATCAAGGATTGATTTCAATTACAAATGAGGCTCCAGCCTGGGACATTGCCAGGATGTGAAGTGTAAGTGTGTTTCATATACATTTCAAACTATTTTTAATATTACTGATGATTGATGAGAACTAGGTCAATCATTTTGGAGCTAATGTGGCATTGTGTTCAGTTTAAAGAAGAACTGTGGTCAGTTCCAAAGAAACTCAAGTAAGTCCTTCTAATTTCTTGAATGTTTTAATTAAAGCAAGTCTGAAACATTTTTCAGGCAGTGATTTGTGCAGCTCAGGTACATGAACTTGTCATGAAGATTAAAAAATATTTAAGTGAAAATCCTGGATGCTCAGGTGACAGAACAATCATGCCCGACCCTCTTAATTTGAATTGTATGTTCAAGCTGAGTCACTGAGCCTTGGTGATCTGGGCTGAAGCCTGTGTAAGTCACTGCCAAGATATTTGTATCGGATGGGCCTATCCAATGTTCTATCACCCCGAGATATGCGATGCAGTGTCAGTAGGATTAGGTGCGATGGAATTACACTGCAAT
>MU167236.1:50212-62603 GCA_015951145.1 Cronartium quercuum f. sp. fusiforme G11 | reverse complement strand
CACCTAATCCTACTGACACTGCATCGCATATCTCGGGGTGATAGAACATCGGATAGGCCCATCCGATACAAATATCTTGGCAGTGACTTGATTGGTGGCAACTTAATGCCACTCAATTCCCTAATCTTGCCATTGCTTCTTGGGCCATCCTTGCCATTCCTGCCACCAGTGTTCCCAGTAAGTGCACTTTCTCAGCTAGCAGTCGGATCTGCGACAATCTCTGAGGGTCTCTCAAAGCTGGCACCATTGCAGTACAGGTGTGTCTTAAATCCTGGGTCAGTTTTTTTTGATTCTTCCAGTATTTGATCTCTCAATAAACTTTCAAAGCCTGCCTTTCCATTTTTGCTGTTATCCATTATTGTAAGATTGCTGTTATTCAAAAACAGTCTGATTGAAACAATCAAAAAAGAATGATCCTGAGAATCGTTTCAACAATCTGAATCAAAATTGTTCATGTTCACTTCACCCTCATGAGCAGAATCCCAAAGAGTCAGCTTCCTTTAGGTGGAGGCCCTCTGGGGCTGCCCGGGGTGCCCCTAGGGGCCAGGGCTTCAGGACCGATGCCTTAAAAGCCCGGGGCAAGGGCCTAGGGTGCCCCGGGTGCGAGCGTTAGTTGAGAGGGAGGGAGTGTTGTGGGTTGGGTTCTTGAAAGGAAATTTTTAGGAGAGTAGCGATGGATGGGGTCGGGTAAGCTGTTTAGCTGATGTAGATGATTGCTGTACAAAGTCAGAATCTCCTGATAAAGCATTTGATGAACACTTTTTCAAAAAATGTGTCACTGGGGTTAGGTTAAGGAAGAAACTCATGGCTTATCCTAAACCCCCCCGCCAGTAGCCCATCTGCCGAGCCAATCTGCTCAAACCTACCCACCCCTTCTCCCTTTGGAAGGGACAATTGGCATCGATACTGGCTACTTTGCTTGGCCATTTGAAGAATCTCTACGCGCTGGTGTTGAAAGTGAGTCTTCTTACCTTTGATCTATATATGTAATATATATTTATGTATTTATCCTGATTGACACCCCTTGTTTTCTTTTGAGTTAGACACAAACCAAACTCAGACGATCAAGAAAACCATTCCGACCAAATCTTTCTTCACTTTCTTCAGTCCACCTACACCTCCAGGTGAAGATGATGATTTACCTGATAATGAACAAGACAAAATCGAACAACATCATAAACTGGAGAGAAGACTGATGGGGTAGGTCAGAAGGTCGATAAAGGAGTACTATTGTATGAATGAGATCAAGAGAATAAGATGATGGTCATGAGAGTAACAGGTTTTATAAAATCAAAATAAATGACTTACGAATGTGGTTTAGTTAGATCAGGGTGGCTTATTTAAATATATTACAACATTGATAAATGTTAAAAATTTTCTCCTTTTTTCTTATAAAATGATACTAATTATATTCTAAAGACTTACCATTGTAATCATATCTAAGTGATCTGGATGCACAAAAAGTACACATCGGATATTCACCACTACATTGAGATTTTCTACAAGTAAATATACGTTCATCATTTGCCATAAGTCAACTGATCAATTTTGATTTTGAATGCTCTCAAAATTAGAGCAAGAGTGACGTACCAACAAGTCTCACAAGCAATTCTAGCACGTGCACCTACTTTAATTTGCTTTGGGGTAGGATTATTGAGAATTGAAGTTGGAGATCTGTGATGATGATGAATCTTCTTTGATGAGTTGTTTGTTTGTTTGTATTCTGATATGGTGAACATGTTGATGTGGTGCATCGTTTTTTCTGGTTGCAATTTTTAATCTTTTTCTCAATTTTAATTCAGCCGTGAGTTCCCAAGTGTTGACTTTCTCTCTCTTTCTCTCATATCTCTTATGAAAGAAAACAGATAGCATTACATTTAAATAGGTCACTAACCAGTGATTACAAGAACGTTATTCCTACTTTGACTTGTATTACAATACTAAAAATATCCAGCACGTTTGAATCAAGATTTTGTTAAATGTTCAGTGAAAACTTGATTGACAGCTTGAAATATGAGGCCCATTTCTTGTTCAGGCATCGTTTCTGACTCAAGAAATCCATTTCGCCTCAATCTTGACTTTAAAGGGAAGGGGAGAGAACAGAGAGGATGGCTGACCCTTTGTTGATTGACTGGCATCCGGCTATTGAAGAACCATCTGGTCTTTGTCTCCAAGGTCAGTTGATCAGAGGATGATTATCAAAGTCCCAGGGCCAGCGGGCACCAAAATTGGATTTTGGCCATTCAGGATTAAACTGTCCAAACCTAGTTCGCATGACACATTTCTCGAATAAATGTTCACCCAATCCTAATTATTGGCTGTAACTCCAAATGCGACGGTACAATTCCCCATTCCCTCGGTGTGAGCTAACCGGGCATGCCAAAATTGCGTCTTGGATAACTCTACTCCAAGTGATGGTGTGCATGGTGTTGATGTGGCGTGCGACACGTCTTGTGTACTTCCTCTGTCCTTCATAATCCACACATCCTACCCGAAACTTTTGGGACATTCCAGAGCAATCACAAAGCTTCAAGTCATAATGCAAAATATGGAACATAAGGCCCGTTCAAAGCTACGAGTCAGGTGTATGTATTCCAGCAGTATGTAGGCAAGTACTGTAGATTCGACAAATGTTGTCACCGGCTCTTCACTGAAATTGGCTGGCCATGAGGCGCGGACCATCACTGAAGAGCCAGTGACAACATTTGTCAAATCTACAGTATCAATTGAGATGAGGTGATCATCTTTAGGTCTCTCTGGGGCAAAAATATTTCTGGCAATACATAGTTTTTTTTTTTTTTTTTTTTTTTTTTTTTTTTTTTTTTTTTTTTTTTTTTTTTTTTTTTTTTTTTTTTTTTTTTCCCTCTGACTCTAAACTAAACATTTGGGCAGAAGCTACTGGATGAGGTCAGCACAAAGTATACTATAGCCTAACAAGTGGTATTCATGGAAGGATTTCTTCAGCTTGGAAAACCACCTGTTCATTTGAAAAATAGGGGGAAATAACGTGAAAAAAGGTAAACGAAACTTAAATACATTTACCTGGGTCATAAATTTGAAAGAATGTGTGTTCTCAGCTCCACGGTTATTCTGGAAACTGTTACAAAACGACAACAAGGATTGGGCCTTGATCGAAAGATCACCAGCAAACTATTATCAGCATGTGAGCAAAACATACACTGATACTACACATCAAGATCTTGAACTCATGGATGTTATAGCCGTTTTTAACATTCGATCAAGACAAATGTTGAGAAAAATTGAAGCACATGCAGTATTGTTAAAATGAATCGATATATATTTGTGGAATGGGCTTCAGTCTTTGGAGCTTAAAAGCACACAGTTTTACTTTCTTACACACCTATATATCTTGAATAAAGGTTTAAAGTATGAGTTCTAGCTTCATCTCAACATTGGCCAGTGCAATGTTTGCGCTCACATGTTTGGAATTTATCAAAGAATTATTTGAGGAAAAAAAAATGAGGACAGAAACTTATGTGTAAGAGCTATAATGATGTGAAGGTGAAGCACGCTTTCCATTTATTAATTTATTTTTGAAAAAAAGTCCTATTAATGTGAAGTAAAAATGTGTGATTGTAAGATAAAGGAAGTACATTATGGAATTTTAAGCGAAGACACCAAGACAAATACATACTAAAGGGGGTTTGAGAGCTGTAAGCTGTTCAAATCTATTAGGAGACGGTATCAAGGAATCTGGCTGCTCTCAAGGGAATTGCACTTGAAGGTCAAACTTGAGGAGCAAAACAACAAAACCGACTCTAGAAACCAGCATTAAACAAATAATAAAAGGTTACTGAGGACACCACACACCCAGGGGATTTCGAGTCCTACTATGCTCAAAGGAACGAGTTTACCGCATTTGTCTATCTTCCATTATTCTTTCACCACTTTCCTACACCTCACTTCTTATCAACAATTACATAGGTATTTGCTTGCGTGTTACTCTCTTTGTCTCACTTTCATGTGATCAAGTCCGATGTTCATGTTTTGTGGAATTATGTTGAACTTGTTCGTCGAAGAGTGCACACGAGTTCCCTTGATGCCATGTGTGCTCAATCTCACCCCCTCACCCTATCTCTTTTTTGCTTTGAGTAAACAGAAGGCTTGAGCTGAGTTCAGAGATCAAAGGGCTACCTGTTGATGAATAATTTGTAGGGGTGGTAGTGGATTATTTACTGTCTATTCTGGTCAACCGGTCTCATTATCCATCGGTCACTTTCTTCAATCCTTCGAGTTAACTGGTCTACAAAATCACACTTTCTCTTAACATCATTACTTTCACCAAACATTTCCAAAAGCTTAAGAACAATAACAAGAAAGGATTCCCTTTGACACGGACCAAACCCCGAAACAGTACACCTAAAATTCGGATCATCACGGATAGTCGAGGCCAATACCCGATTCCGTGTTCAAGGTTCCTTTGATCGGTTCGCGCGTCCAAATTCATTTCTCACTTTCACCTTAACACCACTGTATTCCAATTGTGACCGTGCAATCTGAACCATTTCCTCTGACAGTTAATCAAACCAGACCTCAAAGGAAGATGGCCCCACCTATAGTTATCGATTCAGACGAGGATATAACTGAACAATTACGTCCAAAGCAAAAAACTAGATCAACACGCGCCTCACCGCTTGCTAGCTCAGATTTATCTGATTTACCACGTTCACCTAAACCTAAAAATAAGAACAGTTCAAAAGAACGAGTTAATGTAGAAGAAATTATTAGAAGACAAAATCTTGGTGATGAACATGATGATCAAGAAGCCATTTATGTTTGTCGAGTTAAAGGCAGTCAAAAGTACGTAAAGGTGAGTAATCAAATAATTTAAAAAGAGATAAAAGAAAGAATTCGATCTTGGGATTACATTCATCTGTTTGTTTATTCTTATCTTGATCAGCTCAAGGAATCACAATTAGGACATGTATCCAAAATGTTATCAAAGTTTAAGAAGAAGGCGAGGATGATGACCATCAATGGATCAGATTCAGATAGAGATGAAGAAAATTCTGCAGAATCGGAAGAGTCATCATCATCAGATGATATAAAAAAATTCATTGTGGAAGACTCAGATGCTACCCCCCTAAAAAAGAGACGAAGTACACGAGGAAGTAGACTAACTCATAACACACGTTCGACTAATCAGCAAAAGTCAACAACCAAAAATGAAACCAGACGTAGTACAAGAGAGACTAGACATCAAGGCAAACATGATTTTACAATCACTAATGAGGATGCTGAAGAGGAAGAACAGGATGAGTTAGCTTTTGGGGGCACTGATACTCCTAATAAAGTTCATCGTACTCGTCATTCCACTCGCAATCAACCTGATCGGAGTTTTGATCGTTCTATTAACGGCTCTCGTTCACCTGCTCCTCAATCTAATCGACCTATGAAAGAAAAATCTAAACCAACCAAGGCTAGACCCAAGCTCAGAATAGGCGAACGTCCACGTGATGAGCACAATCCGGTTCAGTCCATATCATCTTCATCTTTTTCTCTCTTCTAGTTCAACGTTTCCCCATTTTCCCAAATCGACTGACGTTTTTGTTTCGTTTCATTTTTTTTTTAAAAAAAAACTAAATGAATAAAGAATTGTACAAAATGTTCAGGTGCATTTGAACCTGATTTATTAAAAAATTGGAAAAAAGCCGATCGACAACGTAAAGGGAAGATTACAACTCGAAGCATACTTCACAGATTTCCAACACGAGATGATATTTATGATCAAGGTTGTTGGGTTGATTGTCTACACTGTACTTCAGCTTATCATTACGGATGTTTACCAGTAGATATCAAAAAAGATATAGCTCGTCAACATAAACAAGAACGTGCCCAAGCGATTATCGAAGCAGAGCGTAGAAGTGATGATGATGATAAGGAAGTCGAGATCCCACCGGAAAAGAAAGAACAGCTGCCCGACATCAGGTTGACAATCAAATGTCCATTATGCATTAAACCTCACGGTGGAGCTTGTATGATCTGTCGAGAAAGTTCATCAACTCATCAAAAGAAGTCATCAACTCATCCACCGGCTTCGCTGTCCGTCACCGGTTCGCATCTTTCTCTTTCCCTTCCTTCTAAACTCGTACTGATTTTAATCCGTCTTCTGCTTAAGTAGACAAAGAGAAACTGTCAAAAGCCAAATCAATTGAAATGGATGATGAAGAAGTAGACCAATTATTGGAAGACGAAGAACCAAGGACGGATCAACCATTATTATTCCGATGCACAACCTGTAATCGACCAGCTCACTACCTCTGTCTACCAGTCGTGGCCGAAGTTTCCAGAGACGATATCGATAGTACAGCTCGATATTGGCAAACGGATTGGATGTGTGATGATTGTAATGTGCTAGAAAATATGGGCATCGAATATATTTTGGCTTGGAGGAAAACTGGTCCAACAGACTCGGATTCTAATCAGAGGGTTAAGACAACTTCAAAAACAATTAAGACCGAGTTACCAAACATTAAGGATCCATTCGAACCTGCTGAGTACTTGTGCAAGTACGATGATCATAGTTTTACGGATTGCTCTTGGGTGCCTCATTCGCAAGTCGTTTTCGTTTCATTTTTTTTTCTATCAAACCTTTCAAATTGTTTCACTCATCTTACTTCAACAAACTTTCAGTTACATGGTAGCGAGGCATTCGGCCAAACTACGAAATTTTTTAACAAAAGGACCTCAAATAGATCTCAAACAGATGAGTGGCGAAGACTCAGGCGATGATTCAGAGGACGATGAGGACGGCGATGGGGAAGAAGCAGAATCACCATTCGATCTCGAACCTGATCATGATGCTGAATCTAAGATACCGAAGGCTTGGTTGACACCTGAAAGGATCTTATCGGTGGAGTTTTCAGGAGAGGTAGTAATTGAGGACATGAAGGAAACTAAGATACCTCAAACGGTTAAGGAGATGTATGAGAAAATTGAACGCGCATATATCAAGTGGGAAGAACAATCTTATGCATCGGGTAAACTTTATTTATTTCATTGAATTTTGTTGATAAATGAAAATCTAACGTACAAACATCACTTTCACAGCCACTTGGTCAGATAAAATACCTAAAGAATCGCCTTACTACCCAGCTTTCATCGCCGCTTTGGAGCGTTACATGAAATTTCGAAAGTTTGTTGTACCAATCGTCAAAACTGAGACAGAATTGGCCAAACTCGATGCACCTCGAGCCGCTCGATCATTCGTGGAGTTGAAAAAACAACCCGATTATATTCCACATCAACTGATGAATTTTCAACTCGACGGTGTCAATTTTTGTTATTAGTAAGTAATAATTGTCTCTTTTTTCTTCAAAAGAAAGTTTCAATAATAATAATGAAATCAAGCTTAATTCCCTCCTTTTCCTTATAGTAATTGGTATAGACAACATCCTACTATACTTTCTGATGAAATGGGACTTGGTAAGGTAAGAGTTCTAATTCACAACTTCATTTCACTCTATAAACTAAAACCAAGACTAAAACTCTTTTTTTTGTTTTATGAAATGGGATTTGGTAAGACGGTTCAAATCTGCTCGCTTATTGCCGTACTTACGAAGGTGGAAAAACGAATGCCGTTCTTAATCTGTGTACCAAATAGTACAATTGGAAAGTGAGACTCCTAATTTTTATACTTTTAAACCGCTGTTAAACTGAAGCTAACCTTGTCTGATATCGACAGTTGGGTACGCGAATGTAGAAAATGGCTCCCAGATTTGAAATGCGTACCACTCCCTGGTGACGCCGACTCATGCGAAGTAGTGACTGAATATGAGCTCTTTAAGCAAAATTCAAAGGCAAAACCTTACCTCGCTGCTCACGTTGTCTTGGCTACCTATCAAGCGCTCGAGAAGAACGCCCAAATACTTCGACAAGTTCAACGTTGGGAAGCTGTGATCGTCGACGAGGGACAAAGACTTAAGGCTGGACCTAAAGGAGGTTTGTTTCGAGCGTTACAAACTTTGAGAACCGGACATCGGATTCTCATGTCTGGAACTCCACTTAATAATAACCTAAGGGAACGTAAGTTTCTTTTCTCTTCATATGTATACTTTTTCCTCTCTTCTAATCAGTCACTGAGCGAGGTCTGGCTGAACAACCTAGTTTTCAACTTGCTCTGCTTTCTCAATCCCGAGAAATACCCGCAAGATGTGATTGACGACCTCGAAAAGCGATACGAGCAGTAATTCCTTCTCAGTTTTGATTTCTCATCTATAGAAGACTTGAAACTAACGACTGACTTGAGGATGGGTATCAATTTTTAGACTGACACCTGAATTGATCGAAGAACTTCGGACTACCATTCGACCTTATATGCTTCGCAGTAAGTTGTTTCCTCTCATCCATGATTCCCGGATTGATGTTCATCGTCAATTTTTTTCTGATGGGTCTCGAATCACAGGGACAAAGGAGTCTGTCTTGGATCTCCCGAAACTCACAGAGATCATTGTACCGATCTCAATGAGACCGCTTCAAAAACAAGTGAGTTTATTTGGTTACATTCCAACTTTTCTTTTCTGAGACCCAATTCGATCCTCATTCAATCTTTTACAGGTTTACAAAGGTCTTTTATCCAAGAATGTGACAGTGATCACGGCGATCTATGGAAAGAAGAAGAACAAGACTTCTAAAGCTAGTTGTATGAATCTCTTAATGCAATTGAGGAAAGCGCTTGCACACCCGTACCTCAATGATGCTCAGATTGAACCATCAGATGTCACTAAAAAACAAGAGCATGATAATTTGGTCGAAGCTTCAGGGAAGCTTGTCTTCCTCCAAAAGTTTATTCCAAAGCTTTTGAAACGTGGGCATCGGTTGCTCATCTTCTCTCAATGTAAGTTCCCACTACATGAATCATTTGGTCTTCCTGATGGGTAGATGATTTGATGCCTTTGTCATTTTTTTGGGTATATGTAATGACAAAGGCATTTAATCATTTATCTGCAAGGGAAAACAAATGATACACATTCTGTCCATTTATGTTTATTTTCGCGATCGGACCAAACATCAGCTAAATCTGACTCTTTGTTCTTTGCCTGATAGTTGTCATTTTCCTCGATATCGTCGAGCGCTTTCTAGACGGCGAAGGTTTGCCGTTTTTACGACTAGTATGTCTCCTTCTAATCATCAAACTATTACAATTCTCATGCGGATCAACTTACGTTTTTTTTTCTCTTCAACAGGACGGTTCAACAAACCAATTAGATCGACAAACGCGCATCGACGCTTTCAACCGTCCAAATCCCACTTATAACATATTTTTATTATCGACTCGGGCAGGTGGAGCAGGAATCAACCTCGCCACAGCTGATACGGTGATAGTATTGGATCCGGATTATAACCCACATAACGATCTTCAAGCTATTAGTCGGGCGCATCGATTTGGGCAGAAGAAACCTGTGAATGTTTTTAAGTTAATGACGAGTGCATCGGCTGAGGAACGGATTGTCCAAACTGGAAAGAGGAAATTGGTTTTGGTCAGTAGTTCCACACAGACTCTCTCTCTCTCTCTCCCTCTCTCGGTAGTTTTCGGTTTTTTTGGTTTTAACAGTTTATTTTGCCTTTCTCTATTGGGCCTGTGACTGTTAATCATTAAACAGGACCATTTAGTCATCCAGAAGGTATCAGAAGAAGAAACTGAAGCTCATGATGTTGAGAGCATCCTTCAATATGGTGCCAAAGAGTGTAAGTTAATCCGTAAGACTGATTCATGATCATAATTATTAATTTCTCTCCTCTCGCAGTGCTTACGGCTTCCGATGAGGCGCTCCAGCAAGATATCAGGTATACGAATGAAGAAATAGACGATTTGATTCAACGTACATCGGAAGAATCAAAGTCGAATGAAACATCTGATTCAGCCAAGAAAGTCGATAAAACATTTGCATTTGCTCGTGTCTGGGAAGGACGCTCACGTGGTTTGACAAGCATGGATAAGGTAGCCGCTGATGAGGAAACCACAAACGTGCAAGAGCAGCGAAGCTTTTGGGATAGTATACTACAAGCTAATCAGGAAGAAGAACAAGCTGCGGCTGCTAGTAAAGAGACTGAGACTGGACGCGGCTATCGAAAGCGTCGTGAAGTGGCTTATACGCTACCTGAGGTGGAGGTTTCTCCCAAAAAGCGTCGAACGGGAGGATTGAATGGCGAGGAAGACGATCTGGAGAACGATGAAGATTTTAAGCTTCCGGATCAAGCGCTTGAGTCATCTGACTCTGAACATGTGGACCTGGTGGATGATGATGATGTGGTCATCATGCCACCAGGATATGCACCGAATCCCTCAGATGCGGCAAAGAAAGCAGCGGCCGCCGAAAAGAAGGTAAAGAAGCGAAGGTCAGTAGCTGCTGCCACCGCTGAAATGTACCTACAGCCAACAGCGATGCCGAGTGGGATGTCACCAAATCCAAATGCAAGTTTTAACCAGTCGTACCAGCTCAATTTTCAAGGACCCGGCGCAGGTTTTCAGCATGTGCCACTGGGCTTCATTGAGCCGCAAGCAAATTACTATCACACTGTATCAGTGCCAAGACCTCCAGAAGTCGCTCGGATCATGATACCCGATTTGAATGGGAAAAGCCCCGCTGAAAAAAGTCGTCAGATGGACCTCGCATTGGTCTGTCACAAGCTCACGTTTACAAAGGCATCTCGTGATGGCTTATTCTACCTTTTTTTTTTTTTTTTTTTTTTTTTTTTTTTTTTACATTATAGCGAGAGTTGCAACAGAAATCCAGGGCATTTCGAGATCCCGAACTGGATCAGATCCTATCAACTGTCAGGGAACAATCAGAATCTGAACAGATGAAAATAATGGCGAGAGGAACGGTAGGTTTTTAAAGTTGATAGTTCAAATTCAATTTCTGACTCCCGCGTCTCGTATTTTAGAAATTGATTCAGAAGTTGACTAAACAACGAAACGAGCAGAATGCAAAGGATCGGGCGCAAGCACAGGCTCGTCACCAAGCCCAACAGCAGGCGCATCTGCAATTTCAGCGCCAAGCTCATTTGTATCATCCACAAGGGCCTCCGCCCACAAACCCACAAACCGTGTCCCTTCAGGTATTAAATATGCCTTTCCCAGTCCAACCCACCCCTGCCTCTTCATCGGGTCATCCGCCACAACCGATCGCGCTTCCTCCACCGCGATTCAAAGAAACCAATCCCCCCTCAATCAAATCAATTTTTGATAAATCGATATCGACTTTGGCTTCGAGCGCACCACCTCCTACCAAAAAACACAAGCACAAGAACGCTCGAATCTTCTCTCAGTCTAATACCACCAATCCTAAAGCTCGTGCCTCCACAAGCTCGATATCTGGGGTCACAAATTCTCAAACGCTCTCACCTCAACCTGGAGCTCCGATCAGTACAATGTCTGTGTCTGCTGACACGCACTCTCAGACCATCCCTACTAAAAGCCGACCCTCGATCAGCAGCACGTCTGCCGCTGCGCATCCTCAGACGCTGTCTGCCCAAGGACGAGTTTCAACTAGTAATACACCCACTGTTACGCACTCTCAGACGACCAAGGTTAAGAGACGATCTTCAATATGCGGTAGTACTTATACTACCGGCCACTCTCATGTGACTTCGACTGAACCTAGACCTAAGAAAGACTTACCAACTAGTAAAGGGCCTCGAGGGTGGGGTAACTGGAATAAAGATGAATCTAAAAGTTGATAATATAGGTAAATATATATTATATATGTAGGATTGCTTGATTTTATGTCTTGATAAGTTTCGTTGTATGTGAAAGAGTCTTTTAAAAAAAAAAAATTTTTTGTCTTAAAGCTGAACATACAATTTTTGTTTTTGAAAAGAAAAATTCGATTAAGCGAGAATTGAGTTGAATCCAATGTTTCATTAGTGAGATATAAGCGTGAGAGTTGAATTTAGATGTTTTGCTACAAAAAAAAAAAAAAAATATAGAACGCTCTCATAAGAGAGTAAGGTAATTTTAGAACATTGTACCACTCATTTAAAAAACCCATCACAGCTCAGTAGATAGATGATTCATGAAAGGTACGGTAGTATAAATGAAGACATACCTATGATAGTACTAAGGTGAGATATGAGTTGGTGTTTAAATTTTAAATTTTCATCACCCACTTCTTTGACTTGCAATCAGGCATATATATTACTTTGAGATGGCTTAGATGTCAAAAAAAAAAAAAAAAAGGAAATCTACATTAAATTGAAATAAATAACTAAAAGTGTCAGAACTTGGAATACTTTCTACTTTATAATTCTGATAATTTGATCACAAGTTCCTTATAAACTTAAACAGAAAAAAACTTACTTTTGAAAGCTCTTGAATTTAGAAGTTGAAGATTTTTTGATCAGAAAAATTTACAAGAACATATTGATC
>MU167236.1:22869-42597 GCA_015951145.1 Cronartium quercuum f. sp. fusiforme G11 | reverse complement strand
CCGTGGTCGGCGGGTTCTCCTGCTCCCTGGGAGTTGACGCTGAGGTCACTCGGGACGAAACCCATCTATAGATCGAGGGTCCAACGGAGTTTTGAGACGCCATTTGGACCGGTGCATTCTCTTCGAGCTGGAGAACTCCGATCAAGGGAATCCGGGATTGAGGAAAGTGCGAGAGAGGGCGAAAAAAGGGTAAAAGAGATGAGGATGGGTGGTGATCAAAGGAGAATTCAGGATAATGGGGTGGATGGGTTGGTGGATTGCTTGCGCAGTCATGGTGGGTCGGTCACGTGCAGATTGAAGATAGCTGTATGAACTCAGAATTCCCCCCAGAGATGTTGTTTGTACTATATCTAGTTGAGTATTGAAGTTATTGCTTAACTCTAAAATGAGACTGTAGGTTATTTGGTCCATAAAATTTAGTTCTTCACTAATGTTACATTTATTACATATCATTAGTAAGTGTATGTTTTCATGTAACATGTTTACATATGTATTATGGAATGAATTACACTCCTTTGGTAACTGGTGTAAATAGTAACTGTAAGTTATTTTACACATAGAATTCATTTCTGGAGTAATAACATGTAGTTTACATAACAGTAATATGTGGACTAGTCAGTGTAACATGTTTACACCTGTGTCACAGTATGAATACAACTCTTCTGTCAAAGCTGTAATTTGTAACTATATGTAATACTACACATAGAGTTCATTCCTGTATTAATGAATCACAGTTGTTAAGTACAGTACTCACTGCCAAGATATTTGTATTGGATGGGCCTATCTGATGTTCTATCACCCCAAGATATGCGATGCAGTGTCAGTAGGATTAGGTGCGATGGAATTACTATCGGTATCTAATGCTCTGACACCATATTGCAGTGTAATTCCATCGCACCTAATCCTACTGACACTGCATCGCATATCTCGGGGTGATAGAACATCAGATAGGCCCATCCAATACAAATATCTTGGCAGTGACTTTGTTGTTACTCTTGAAACTGAGTTTGAGTTGTAATTCTTCTTGTTAGTCTGTGGCATTTTGGTGCTCAGGGCTGACAATCATATTGTGCTCTGAAATTCAGAAACATATTTTTTCCAAGAGCACTTGAGTAATGGTTCAGCTTACAATGTTTCTTCTGTAAGTTGTTTTCTTTTTGCCCAGCTCAGCACAATTCTCTCATTTATGGTGATTACCACACATGAAGTGTCATCCCTGATGTCAGTGGGAAGCTTCTGTCAGGCTTCCTCCTGGCTAGAAGAATCTATATTGAGGGCTGAATAAACCCTTGGGAAGTCTACACTGGTGTTCCTCAAGTGTAGACTACAGTTAATTGACCTCTAATGAGAGGGTTTTAGATGTGAGTCTTGGGACTTACTCCCAGAGGATGACTTTTCTCTGAAGCTGGGCAAACAGCTTCCTGCAGAGTCTTTCCTGACTATAAGCTTTGTTGGGATTCTTATGAATCCTCAACTTTGCTCCTTTCTATTGAAGCTTATTGTTAACTCTAATCCTTGGTGAGACTTTACTATCACCAAGGGGTCCTAGAGAGAGGTTGCAATCCTCCTATTAGTTGGTTGAGTTGGACTTCTGGTACTACCCCCTGATGAACCATTGCGCTATTGAGCTGATATATTCTATAGAAGATATCCTCAAAGTGTGCTAGTGGTTCAATTGGTGGTTGTGGTAGAAGGTGAGGAGGAGGTTCCTGTTCTTGGTCAGGGTAGAAGGGTTTATATACCCTTCAGGTTACCTCCTGCTCATTCCTAGGATTCAGGCTGACTGGTGGTTCTTTTGTTGATATTCAATCTGTGAGATTCCTGCTTCTGTCAGGCAAGACTCCTCACTAAAAATGACAAGGTGACTATGGGCACAAAGGCCAAGAAGAGAAAATGGGTTCCTTTACTATCCCAAATGCCCAGGACTATCACCTGCAAGCCAGATGGGCACTGGACTTATCTAGAACTAAACTAGATGTCTGGCAGTCCAGTGATGACCAGTGCAAATCCTTTCCTTGCACTATCTAATGGTCAGTCCCAGCCTCAGGATTTATCCTCTACTTACTATTTCACTCTTGAGAACCCCTCAGCAAGAGCAAATAGTAAGTAGTGAAGAAAGGTTCTAGCTTTGCACCTTTACAGACCACAGAAATAACGAAACTGATGAATATAAAAGATGAGGACTTTCTGAAGATGAGAGTGAATCAACCAACTATTTTATAATAGTAATTGACTATGAGTTCTCTAAAAATATAGAAAGTTCAGAATATCTTTTTTAGTTATTCAGACAGTTGAAGTTTATTTTTATGATGCAGATTCCCCTCCTCCTGTAGAGGAGGTCAGATCCATCTTTTATATTCTTATCCACTATCCTTTATTAGCATACATTCATTACAAGGGAAAAGCTTACTATGTCTTGTTATTATTAGTACATAACACCTTGTATGTTATTACAGTTTGAGTTTATGGTTTACAGCAGGTTACTCTATATGTAATCATACTGTAATATACACTTTTAATTCAGTTTTATAGTGGATTCTTAATTACAGCTCTTGAAACTGAGCTATGAGGTGTGATAAGAATATAATTATATTAACATTTTGCAGCTCCATGGTACTTCTGAAGTACTCAGGGGCTGACACAATCAACTCACTAACAGCATACCCCAGCACAGGGATACCACAGAGCCTTCATATAAAAGCTCACATCCTCCAGCATCCACATCTCTTTCCCCATCTGCAGAAAGAGATGTAAGTGCAAGCCCTTTCAATCTTGATCTCTCACACTCCAACTCATTTCCCTGTATTATACCTGACTAATACATGTATCAATCTTATTAATCTTTACTTCCACATTTCCACATTCCCATTGTTCACTTACCCCACACCCCTTCATTCTAATATCAGATTCCTCACATTCAGATCATGAGTTCGCAAAACTCACCATTGTCACTTTTCCTTCCCTGCATTTTCTTTTCATGTACTGCCTTTTCAGGTACTTAGACTCTTCATCTTTTTTCCTCTCTTGTCATGTGATTCTTGAGTCTCATACCCTCACTTATCCTCCAATACCCCCAACTATCACTGCCAAGATATTTGTATCGGATGGGCCTATCCGATGTTCTATCACCCCAAGATATGCGATGCAGTGTCAGTAGGATTAGGTGCGATGGAATTACACTGCAATATGGTGTCAGAGCATTAGATACCAATAGTAATTCCATCGCACCTAATCCTACTGACACTGCATCACATATCTTGGGGTGATAGAACATCAGATAGGCCCATCCGATACAAATATCTTGGCAGTGTATAGGTTAGTACAATCACCCATAGCAGGGCAGGAGGTGTGCAGAGAACTAATACCTTGACACTTTAACCACTACAAGGGTACACTGGTGTTTCCATTACATTTACACTTGTCTGTGCCCTTACAAGGTTACATGGGTCAGCTTGTGGTTGTGCACTTAAGTGACAAGGCCTGTTAGGTGGCTCTTGTCATAATTATTTTAAGCTTATGGCTCTTGAAACTGAGCCTGAGTTGAAGGTCCATACCATTACATTAGTTTTACATATGTATTACACTATGTACCCCATATGTGATACTTATGTTACACTTTGTAATTTACATATTACATCTTGTTATAGATGATTACTGTGTGTAATCATGTTTATTTCAGTCTATGGGACTTCTGCACAGTCCTCAAGGCTGACATACATTGTATCACTCACTAGGATCTATCATCAGGTGTTCCAAGAAACTTTGCATATCTACAAATCTTGTCCTAGCATATCTAGGACAACCATGTCCTAGTAGTTTCTTCTGGCAGTTTTTCCAAATGCCAAACAAAATGGTAACTGACACATTTGAAAGTTTGGAAAAAGGACAAGCATTGTTAATACTCCAACTAAAATCCAGTCATTGCCCACTACAGAAATATCACCACAGAATAAAGGCAAAACTGGACTCACAATGCAAGACTTGAAATGCAGCAGAAATCTCAACTAATTTTTTAGAATACTGCAGGAAGTACACAGAACAACAAAGAGAGCTTAGAAAAACTTAAGACTAGACAAAATATGAGTCAACACAAACTTGGGAATGGCAATATTGGATAACCCAAAGACTTGTCAGACTGTCTGTCCACAGCCTAGTATACAAGGTTGCTTGTACTGTTTTTTACTGTCTGATGTCTGGGATGCAGACAAAGTGGAAGGTTTTCTCTTTTCCTTACCTTTCTACTTTGGTACATTTCTATACACATCCCACAGCCTGTTCATCAAGAATTTCCCCCATGTGGCAGAATACATGGAATATGTGGGGACTACAGGACAATTTGTTCATTTCAAAACCTACTCAGCACAGTAATTTAGAGATACTATGCCATGGCCTTTTTGATCTCTTCCTTCCACTCACACTTTTATTTCTTCTATATATTTCAATTTATTCTTTGACTAGAGAACTTGCTGTGAAGACCACCTAAGGTCCAATCATGATATAAGACATCCAGAGGAGTTGTTGTGTTGTGCTACTGCTATCATATTTAGGCCTATAGTGGGAACTAATAAAGCAATAGCACTTGAAAAAGAAACCTGTGCTAGGGGGCTGAGGTCAGCCCTGAGGACTGCACAGCAGTCCCACAGACTGTCTCCATATGTTAAATACAATGCAACAGTCACAGTAAATGACATATGTGTAAACATATGTATGTTAAGTTAAAACTACAACTCAGGGCTCAGTGTCAAGAGCCCATATGTAAATTACATAATTAATATAAGTAGACAATGGTTAATTTACATGAGTACAGCTGTAGTCATAAATACTATTAAAGTAAATAGTGACCAATGAGGCTGCGCTAACATAATATAAAGATAGGAGAAAGGGAAATCTTTCTACTGAGGATCTGAAAGGTATATAAACCCCCTTCTCAGATCCCTTCCCCTTTTCCCTCCTTCTTCCACATTCAAAATTACACCTTCAAAAAGAATATTAAAGATTCTCCTCAACTGGGATATCTGGCATTTACTACAATAAATAGTATAGTGCATCATCCCTCTGAGAACCTTTCTCTGTTTCTTATATCACTCTGTCTTATTTTGAACATGGCCTTGGTCCTTCCTCACAGATTGTACTCTTTATCTTAGTAGACTCTGGGCAGAGCTCTTTGAGATGAACAGTGACAAGAGGTTAAACCAACCTGAGCTGGGGTGACTACTGTTGTCACAGGGTTCCACAAATTTGACCAAGAAAGCTGAAGCAAGCTTTCACTTGACCAGGAGAATCAAAATAGATTCTCATTGCCCAACCTATGCCCAAAACCTGCTTTTATGAGGTCATCTAGCTGTGGTCTGTGTGAGTTTCCTCTCTCACAGACTAATTCCCTGAACCATCCTATTGACCCAAGTGTTGAGGTAGACCAAAAAGAAGTCTACCCCTCACACCTGACTTGACCAAAGTTTCTAAAAGGTTACAAGGCTTGGGAGCACAAGTGGGAACAGGTAAGCTACTGAGAACATGAGGTGCAAAGCAATCAAAGGTACCTTGGGAGCACAGAGTGGAAACAGGTAAGCTACTGAGAACACAAGGTGCGAAGCAATCAAAAAAGTACCTGAGTACAGATAAGAAGCAAAGAATGGATGAAGAAATTATACAATGTTAACCATTTCCTTATAAAGGTTTCAGGCTCCATAATGCCTAGGAGATACAACAGAAGGATTGAAGAAGGTACAGATGATCAGTGTCATCATTGACACTTGCAACTATTTCAGAGTAATGACAATACTACTATGTTAATGGTCATAACAGAAGATCATCAGATAAATATCATAAGAAATGAAAGAAACCTGATCATCTTCTGATACATTTACAGTTCACACTGCTGTTGTGCATATGTGGGCTACCCCATACAAATATTGGTGTATATTATTTTTTATAGGAAGGGAAAACTGTCTCATAGCTTTTCCCACTACCTTAATCCCAGGAGTATTTGGGACAAATCTGGGTAGAAATTCATATCAATTACAACAGCAAGAGTCAAACCTTTGTTGATGGGAGAACTCCAAGGGCCAATAAGGAATATTCCACAATAAATATATGCCAAGGATGTAGAGTATGTGTATGCAGGGGCTAGAGAAGCCCCAAAGATGTTCCCCCTCTCTCCCACTCTCCTTGCACCTTTGTCCACCTATGTATGTACTTGCTACCTTAACCTCATATGGTACTCAACCAAATCCCATAAAAGCTTGATCACTCATGCAAATTCCTTTTGGTTGCTCAAGTTAGTTGAACATGCCTGCCAGAGATCTCTTAAATGTTACTATGAAAGACATTGAAAGAGGTTAAAATACCATGAAAGCAGAAAATACAAGCACCTTAAGCCACTCCAAATGCATTTTGTCAATGGACAGAAACTTCCCCAAAGCCAACAAGTGCATCATGGATAACACAGGCAAACTGGTTGAGAAGCTGATGAGCCAGAAGCACAAGCTTTTAAGGTTGCCATACATGCTTCTCTGAAATCTTTTTGACACCCTTGTCTGAAACAGACTATGATCTTTAATTTTTTTCAAAATATAATTGAATGACTTATCATATCTAATTATCTCAATCACTTTTGATTGCTAAGATGAAATACCATGTATTGCAGAATCAATAGTGGTAGGACTCAAAGAATTGAAAAGACCTTCCCAAGTTTTTGAGCTTCCATTGGATTCATTTGAGAAACCCCTTCCTACATTCTCACCATTTTCCATTCGAAGATTGCAGTTGGTAAAGAAGAATGGTTCTCAAGCGCCCTTCGGCGCTTGCTGAGTGAGTTTTTACTTGAAGAGATGTAATCGCTAGGTAATTGGTCACACCATGTCGACGTTGTTGTACACTCTTTTGGCCAGTAATTTTGGATTTGATTCTTCCTTTATCAGGACTGAAGAAGGAATCTCCTTCTTTGGAAAGAATCATTTCCCATTCCAGGGTTATGTAGACCACAGACACATCAAATCTAACACGGGGGAAAGCTGAGCAGTTGCATCATGACTGGGGTTGGATCTCATTCGAAATCTTAACTCAGAACTAGCACATGCAATATTGAACAATTAACCTTGGAAGTTGTATCTATATACAATGAAACAATTAAGACTACAGACAGCAAAACGACCGAAAAATAAAAAAAAGCCAGAAGAAATTGAGAAAATAGAGACAAGAGACAACAACAGGGCATCAAAAAAATATCACAGGAAAGTATCATACACGCGAGTATGGTGTTATAAGGAAACCGACTTCCCAACCTGAAAAAAGCATGGACTTGGTAGTTCACGCAAAGAAAAAACCAACAAAGACTCATACATGATTATAGAAAAGGGTTGAGAAGAGTTCCAGAGTACTAAGCAGTGCTCAAGCTGACAATGTGTGCATGCCAGCCACGGCAGCTGCAATCAGTAAACAGGTGTTGGCAGGCGCTCCAAGGAAGACTGCCGCGCTGGTATCATCGGTCTGAAGACAGGTTCTTCATAAGTTCAACCGCATTTGCATTGAAAAAACATGTAGGTAACACTTACGCTATACCCGGTGGTGTCGGTCGGAGGTGTATCAGGGCTGGGACCATGCGAGGTCGAAAGAGGGACAGAACCTTTTCCTTTTGTTTATTGAACGACCGGGAACAGAGAACATGAGACACGTGCAATCAGAGTTGTGACGAATTCAAGGAGGTCACCTGCCTGTAGGACTGGTGACCGTAGAAGTCCCATTGGATACACCACCAGCTGCTGTTGTAGGACTGGTGACCTTAGGAGTCCCTTTAGATGCATCGCCATCTGCTGTTGGTACATTTTTGCATGAGCAGAGATTAGCCGGGTTTATCACAGGTGTCAACAGTTTTGAATAGAGGAGCACTTACGTGTCGTCGTTGAGGAGGGGCAGGGGCAGGTGCACTGGCCGTCGGGAGACCACACGCCGGGTGAGCCACCAGGGCTTGACTGGAATCAAAGTTGTTTGGGAAACTTCCGTATTAGCTGCTGCCACTATAGTCCACTGAAGACCCATGAAGTTACTTACACCAGAAGCTCCTCCGCCCAACGTATCTCCGCCTGGCGCTCCTGACAAGGTTATATTGGCTGGTGTCCCTGCTGGTGTCTCTGCTGATGTCTCTGCTGGTGTCTCTGCTGATGTCTCTGCTGGTGTCTCTGCTGATGTCTCTGCTGGTGTCTCTGCTGGTGTCTCTGCTGGTATCTCTGCTGGTATTCCGGCCAGTGTATTTGCGTCGTCTGCTCTTGCAATGGGGGCTGGTAGGTTTTGCGATGGCGGTACGTCTTCTGCAAAAGAGTCTTCCAATCCACTGACGGATGTAGTATTATCTCCGTTGGGCGCTTGGCCCAAGACTAAAGCAAAAGACCAGGCGCAACTGAGGACCATCAACTGGAAGAGTCTAGCTTGAACCATAATAGAGATTTTGTGAAGGATAAGATATTTTGGATAATGTGAGTAAGTAATCAGTGTGGATGAAGCAGTGCTAAATGAGTTGTTGAGCTGAGCCGGTAGACCACAAGGGTGACTCTATTTATACTTAGCAACTTCTATACAACACAGGTTGAACTTGTCAACGTAAATCTCAACATTTTCAATCTTGCTCGGCCAATTGGATATTGTGCTCTATCTTGACGTGCCGTGCGCGGGGCGCAGGGAGAATTGGGAAACGCATGGGGAAACGAGACCTTTTTGGTAGATCACGATGACACTGGTCACTGGATGCTCATTGTTAGGTATCATCCCATCTTTGGACACTCTATTCGACTGGCCAAAGTAGAGCAGTTCAGCAGCTGTCATGATGATTGTACGACTGCTTTGGATAGCAGCAATCCCTGCGGTCACTACACACTGGTCATCGCAGTCGTCACTGGTTGCAAACTTTCAAAAAAGTCTACTTGGCTCGATCGTTCAGACTTTTTACACTTGGCGAGAAGTGACTTGATCAATTTTTCTTTAACTTCTTTTCATTTTTATTTATTTATTGAGTAATCTTATTCCTCTTCCAACCCGTTTATAATAGGTTCAAATATTTCATATAAATTTGTTGTGATTTCATATCACCCTAAAGTTATGGCTCTGAAAAATCTCAGGTTGCTTAAAAATTTTAATATTCTATGCCCTTGATTATACTTTTTTTTTTTTTTTTTTTTTTTTTTTTTTTTTTTTTTACAACAAGTGTCAAGTCCTTGTTCAATGAGCTTATAAGCCAGTTATGTAAAAAAAAAATATTAATGATGTATGTAAAAATCATAACTCTCTTGTTGATAAATCATAAGATCAACTTTTTTTATATATACATATAAAATATATGTATTCATTTGCTTTAAGAAGCAAATGATGTGTGTGTGTTTTTTAAAAAAAAATTGAATTCAATCACACTTCAATCCTTCATTTCTCAACAATCTTCAACTGCAAACAAACGCTAAATAATAATAATAATACTAGTTTTGAAATTCTTTTATTTTCTGAAATGCTTTTTACCTTTAACTCTCAATCAAGATGACGAAAAAAAAAAAAAAAATAGAAATGATAAGATATATTATAAGGGATATATAACTTGCAAGTGTTCATTTATTCAGAACTTTTTTTTTTCTTTTTTTTTCCTGTCTTGCTAATTTAGGTTGGTAGACCTCTACTGACACACACACATATACACACACGCACATACACACGCACTAAACTCATGTGCATCAAACATTCAAAATCCAAGTTTCACTTCCTTAAAGCACGTTCCAAAATCTATACAAAGAAAAAAAAAAAAAAAAAAAAAAAATATGTTCAATATCCACCTGTTTTGTTTTTACATCATAGTATTCAATCAAGATAAATTATAATCTAGATAGGGAAAAGAAAAAACTCACCGCTATTTCTTCAGTTCCCAGCTTGTTACCCAATCCAAGATTCAAACCACTGACCAAGGCCTCAACTGAAGCCTGTGAACAAATTTCGCTCAAAGATTTCACCGTTGACGCATCTCTGAAGCTCTCTAACCCTTCCATCGCCTTGAAACCGCCTTTCTGGTTTTTGATCGTCTCCAGTTGTTCAACCGCTTCGCGGTCCAACAACCCAACGCCCACCTTACCTTCTAAGAATGCAAGACGCCCGGTTCGATCAAGTTTACCAGCCCCATCAGCTTCAGCGATAGCCTTGAGGGCCTCCTCCTCTAACAATCGGCGTCTCAGTCTCCAGTAAAAGTATCTTCGCGACTCGGTCCATTCTAGTGCTTCCCTGATCGCACCCTTGGCTTTCATCCGTTCAGCGCGATCGTGTAGGTCAGCATACTGCAACGCGATAGAACTGAAAGTCGGTCCCAATAACTTCTCTCGCGCTGCGAGCTCGGCCTTTGCTTCCGTAGCCTGTTCGCCCGGCGCAGCGGCTGCAGCAGCCAACTCAGCGTATCGACTATCTAGTCTACTCATCATCGACAGTACCTTCGCCTTCCTGAACTTAATCTCAACTATCCCCTCAGGCTCTAAAACACCCGCTCGCGATAGCTTGTCGGCGTACCTACATATCATACCTTTCGTTGTGAGTCATTGCAAGAGATCAAAGTTATGAGATTCAATCGTGCACTCACATCTCCATCATCCCATTCTCATTGATAGCCGGATCCAAAACGACCCAAGCTCCACCTCTCAACTCTCCATTCGGGATGATGTACACAAATGCAGGTTGCTTATAATTCGACAATCCGTCCACAATTAATGAACCACTATATCAAAAAATAAAAATAAAAAAATCAAAAAATCAAAAAATCAAAACATTCCCCCCCCCCCCCCCCCCCAAAAAAAATAAGTAACAAACCGTTTAAGAATTTCATCAAACATATCTTGTTGTCCACCTGAGAAACCTCTCCAATTAGCAAATATAATGAGAGGTAATTGTTCTCTATCAAAGTCCTCTATAGCTTGAGCTGTTTTATGAGCTGAGTTAGGGTACCAAACTTGACCTGCTTCCATGATCTTTTGTTCACCCGATGATGGATTTGCTGGATCAGCTGGTATGACTCTTTCAATTGTTCTAGTCTCAACTGCTATACAACCCATTGGGATCCCTCCTAATCTAGCCCGACCTACGACCTGAAACAGAAACCCAACTCGTGTGAACATCCAACTCTAGTATCTTTCCAATCTTTTCCCAGACATATGAAAAAAAAAACTTACCACAGTCTGTGCCCAACCCGACAACGTTTCCTGGAATGATCCCTTATCAAAGAACCCACTCAAGAATCTCGATGTCCCATGCAGATTCCCGTTAAGACCAGCCGTTGGCGCTGGCGAAGCCGAATGTATATTATTAGCATGAGCCGCCGGCGCGCTCGTCCCACTGCTACTCTCCGATCCATCCTCCTCAAATTCTTCCTTTCCGGCTAAGAACCAACGTGGATCGTAAGCGCCCTTGAGTGGTATGAACTCGATTGGTCTATCCCAGTGATCGATAGAGGGCGTAATCGGCAGCATCCCACCTCTGCACTCGGGTAAGTACGAGAGCCAGTCCATGATTGATGAAACTCCATCAAGATCATTTTGAGCTGTAAGATGTGAGACACCGTTCTTGTACATGATCTGGGTCCCTCCTAGTTGAAGGTTCGAGGAGTAGACTTCTCGCCCGAGTACCTTGTTCAGCGCACTAGCGCCTGTCAAGATGATCGGCTGACCCTCAACTTGTACCGCACGTTGACTGAGTCGGACGAGGTAAGCGCCGATACCGACGGATCGAGCAGTGACGAGGGTGATAGTAAAGATATCGTCATACGCCCTCGAAGTCCCACCCGCGATCAAACCCGAACCTCGTAAGGATTCAACCCCAAGCCCATCTTGAAGACCTACAATCGCCTGAATTTTGTGTACGAGTTGACCTTCGTGCTCTACCTCCTCGGTCACCACGCTCTCTCCGCCTTTCTCCTTCAAGCGAGCCATAGCCTCAGGGGTAAGATATAAGAACTTGAAGCCCTTTTCAGGACTTTCGGGCTCGTTCCAAGCCGCACTGAACAAATCCGTCACCTCGTCCGCAATCCCGAGTCGAGCACCTGAGTTAGCTGAGAGGTAAATGCGTGGGACGCCTAGACGTCGCGCAAGCTCAGTGACTTGAAAGAAGAACTCATCCTCCTCGGGTCCAAAAGATCCAATCTTGAAAGTGATATCATTGGCGATCACGATAATCCTACGACCAGTTGGGAATTGAGGAGTCTTAATGACAAACATCCAAGCAACCATACCGATCGTATTACGACCAGCAGGTCTTGCCACTTCTTGAGGTTGACCATACTCATCTAACACGAGTTCAGTAGCAGTGAGTGGATCTGTAGGAGGTCTAAGGCTAGGGATCTCCGCTGATTTACGCTTCCATTCACGTCTAGCAGCTTGTCTGAAAAGGTCAGGAAAATCATAACAATAGGTTGTCCCCACCACATGAGCTTTGTATCGTTTAGGTTGTAGCCATTCTTTAGTAGGGTAAGGAAAGTTGACAGGTTGAAGGTGATAAGCTCCCAAGGTCGGTCCAATCGATTTTAATACCACCTTTCCACTCTCCAAAGTTACCTCAGAGTAAGCTTCGAGTTTAACAATGAACCCCGATAAGTTGTCAATCATCACTCGAATCGCCTGTGGGGCACCATGTTCATCCTCGATCACCAGACGCACTTCCGCCGCTGTCACTCTCAATCGCCACAACCGTTTACCCTGTTTCCCGAGCACTAATCAGAACCCCTTTGATCATCGACCTAGCTCTTGAATGATAAAAATAAAAATAAAACTCACATGTCGATCAAGGAAGCCTGCTAACGCTGTCTGAAGCTCTTCAAAGCCGATGGGAATACCGTAAACAAAGTTCAACGATACATGATTTACGTCAACCCCACGCTGCGAAGCCGATACGACCTCCAAAGCATTCAATGCATCGTTCAATAATCTCTCTGCCTCAGTAACTAGATAATCAGCCACTTTAATACTACCTTTAATACGACCCGGACGAACACTGTAACCGACCAACAAACAAACAAACAAAATAATTCAACGGCTAGTCAACTCTTTTTTAATAACAAAGAAAATAAAAAAAAACTTACATTGTTCTAACAAAGAACCTTGAATCAGCTGAATTTTCTTTCCCTTCAGCAAAATAAATATGAATTTGTCTATTCTCAGTTGGACATGGTGTAAGATTAAAATTTGATAATCTCTGTAATTCAAGTTGAAATGCTAATGCAGGTTCAATATCCCTTATTGCAACAACTTCTTCCCATAATTTTGAATTTACATTCTTTCTCATTGTAAAATATGATGGATATTGTCCTTTACGACAAATTTTAAATGTTACCCTCTTGATTCCTCTTCTACTTAAACCTGCATCAAATTTTTTACATATAAATTGAAATTTTTCATGCCATTCTGTATCACTTTGGTCATCTGATAAATCATCCAACCTATATGCTATCTTTAATACGTTATGTGCTCCTCCTTCTCCTACTCCGGCCTCAGATAATAAAGGTGGCTTAACATCGGGAAACTTGAGTAGTACGTTGGGTAGGTATCGATCTAGATCCTCGAGTTTCTTAATCACAAACATCACACCTGATCGCATCGGTTCATCTTGAACCCTATTGACGACATAAGATAGATCAGAGAAAGATGCCACTCGACCCGTAGGTCCTCTTCTAGGTGTAGGTGGTGGTGAACCTCCCTTCCTGATCCTAAAAAGCCATGATACCAACGTCGGTTCATCCTCATTTGCATCCCCAGGTTCGTAATCAAAGTTAATGATCGAATAAGATCTATAAGCACGACGAACATAAGTCTCAAAAGCGGCAAGAGAAACCCATGGATCTTCGCTGTCGTAAAAGTCGGGAAGGACATCGAAGACGGTATATTTAGAGTCGACAAGCTCCCGGATGATCTCATAAGACGGTTGTCGTTGTCCATGGTTAGCTTCGCCGTAATGAGTCTGTTGAACAGAAGCCTTAAGGATAGCTTCCATTTGACATTGACGCTCTTCGAGCGACGGTAGCTGACAATGAATGAGGACTTCCTTGGCCTTCAACGCTACTTTCGTGGCTGCTTTCGAATCTAAGCTTGCGAGTTTGCTCAAACTTTCATGAAACGTAGTCTCGACCGCCGCCTGAGACGCGGTACGACTGACGAGATCGAGGACGGCGAGAATGAGGTGATTCTTCGAACTCGCCTTAGAGTGAGAAAGCACCACTCGGACTACCTCGTCCAATGAGTCCCTATGCTGGTCCCGAAGCTGTAAGATCACGTCATCTTCTTGGCCCGAGTTGAAAACGTGTTCGACCTTCCAGTAGGCTTCGAGGAGTTCAGCGAGACAGAGATAAGCATGCGACTTAAGGCCTCCCTTAAAACGTTGGATAACGTCTTCCAGTGGAGCGAGGGTAGCAGAGATAGCCTGGCGCTCTTGAGGTCTGATGGAGTTATCAAGGAAAGCGTCGATGGTCTTTCGAAGTCGGCTTGACGGGAACTCGAGTCCTTTCGCATGAGCTCCGTCGAGCGCAGTTCGAATCGAAGCCTCAAGCTTAGCTGGCATTCGACCCGAGAGCGTAGACAAAATAGCGCTGGCTTTACCGTAGGGCAACTCAGGATCAGCGAGTACAACGCTGAGATCCTTGAGAGTGCTAGCCATTACCGAAGCATTATCGTAGCCGTCGAGGATATCGTAGAGTAACTTGGAAAGGCTGGCAAATTGCTGGTGTGGCTTAGAGCCGACGATACTTGGCATACCCATCGCTGGGAGTTGACCCGCAAACGGTTGAGCATGTTTGACTCGACTCGGGTCATCGAGCGTTAAGACACCCAGGATGTCTCCTGGTTCGAGCGTCACTCCCGGCTGCTTCACGAATTGGGCCACACCATCCTCTGAAGCAACCAAAGGCATATACATCTTCATCCTACCATTCCAAAAAAAAAACAGATAAAAGTCAGTACTGACCCAAATAAGTAAACATAACAAATGACTTTTCTCCAGAACTCACACTTCGATCTCGGCATAAGCTTGTCCAGCTTTAACGTGTTCGCCACTCTCGACTAAGAAACGAACAAGTTTTCCAGGACTAGGACTCCTAAGTTGAGTCGGATCATTCTCTTGTTCGATTAAGCAAGTCTTAGAGTTAACCATAAGTCGAAGGGCACTAGAAGAAGAAAAAGATAATCAATTGAAAAGTAAGCCAAATCACCATCTAAATCTAATGAGAGAACGAAAGAAATATTTACTTACCCAACTTCTTCACGCCAATAAACAGTATGAGAACGACCATCAAGTAAGACTAATAAACCACCATCAGCTAAAGTTCTAACTCCAACACTAACTTTACCACCATTACAAAATAAAGTATAAAGTCCTAAAGCAGATTGAGTAGCTAAAACTAAATATTTAACATTTTCATAAATAAATTCTAAACTAAAAGCTGTTTTTAATAAATTTTTATCTGGAACTTGACCTTTTTCTAAGATACGTTTATATTCTTCTGTGAATGAAACTGATTGTAAATGAGCTTTTGTAACTGCTCCACAAATCACTGCTAATGTACTATCAGGTCTTTCAGCTGTCATATTGGCTGATATTAATGTATCTAACCATGCTGTTGTAATTGTATTTGATTCAAATGCTTCGGTCTCTAAAAGTCTAAAGGAACAAACAAACAAAGAATGTGAGAAGGGAAGGAGGGTTTGAATACTTGAAGGAGGAAAAAAAAACCCTACTTGATAAGGTATTCGACTGTCGTACGAAAGTCACCACGTATTGATAATTCTTTTAATGCTACGACCATAGCTTTTCTACTCTCACTACGGTCAGCTCCATAAGCAAAGATATGACCGAACTAATAAACAACCCCCCCCCCCCCAAAAAAAAAAGTCAGTAAACAAATATCAAAAGAAAAGACTTGTGTATAAAAAGAAACAAGAAAAAAAAAAAACAAGGAAAAAACAAACTTGAGAGTCAGCAAATTCATGTAAACCACCAGCAGTACCGACTGAGAAATAACCCCAAACATTTGTATTTGAACGAAAGTTTAATTCTTGTAAAGTACCAGAAGAAGGTTTAAAACCTTGATCAGGATTTTCAGCTGTAATTCTAACAGCAACTACATGACCTTTTGGCATAGGTTTCCTTTGTATATCAGATGCATGTGGTGTATTAAAATCGAAATCTATTGCTGATGTACCATGTGGATTTTTACCATAAAGTGTGCGTATATCTCTGATGTGATGTAATGGTATACCCATAGCTATTTGTAATTGAGCTGCTGGTAAATTAACGCCTGATACCATTTCTGTTGTTGGATGTTCGACCTATGAAAGTAAAAAACGGGTAAGAAATTGATCGAAAAAAAGAAAGAAAGAAAGAAATAGGCAACAACAAATCAAGGATAAAGATACCAACTTACTTGTAAACGAGGATTTAATTCTAGGAAATAAAATTTATCGGTAGAAGCTTCATATAAGAATTCAGTAGTACCAGCCGATACATAACCGACTAATTTAGCAAGTCTAACAGCTGATTTTTCCATTTGTTCGAAAGTTTCAGAAGGAGCGATAGTAACAGGAGCTTCTTCAATAATTTTCTGATGACGACGTTGGACAGAGCAATCTCTACCGAATAAACTAATAGCATTGCCATATTGATCTGCTAAGACTTGAACTTCTAAATGTCTCGCAGCACCAGCCAATTTCATAATAAAGATAGGAGAACCCGGTACTTCACCATTGACAGCATTGAAAGCTATAGAGAAATCTTCTGGACAAGTGACCTTTCTTATACCTTTTCCACCACCACCTTCTGATGCTTTTATCATGACTGGGTATCCTATTGATTCTGCTTTCTCTAAACCTCCTTTTACATCTGTTACGCATGCTTGATGGTAAACTTCATCTGCTACACTTAAAAAACCTTGTGGTGAAAGTTCAGTCTCGGATAATGAAGAGCCTGACCATGGCATCGTTGGTACTTGAGCTGATTGGGCTACTATTGTTGACGAGATCTTATCTCCTAATGATCTCATCGCGGAACCAGGTGGACCGATAAAAATTATTTTTTGCTTAGATGCAGCTAGAGAATCAGGTAAACGTGGGTTCTCGGATGCATGACCCCTATTAACAAGAAATGTTTAATTTTTTTGTTTTTTTTTTTTTTTTTTTTTTTTTTTTTTTTTTTTTTTTTTTTTTTTTTTTTTGAAAAAAAAAAAATGATCACGATGAACGCTCGAAGTTAAACTTACCAACCAGCCCAAACAGCATGTACACCAGCTCTTTCAGCAACATCCACAATGACGTCAACATTAGCATAATTATTATTATTTGAACCACCAGGTACTTCTACGTATCTATCAGCCATTCTAATATAATCAGCATTCACTTTTAAATCTTCAGGTGTAGCCATCACCACGAATTCAATCGCTCTTTCATGTCCAAAAGTTTCATAAGCCCATTTTCTTACTGATCTAATTTCTTTTACGGCTGCTATACCATTATTCGCTATCAGGATCTATTATACCAAGAAAATTTTTGATGATCAGTTTGGTGATTTTGTGATCTTTTTTTTTTTGATGAGATTGTTTACTTTTGTGATTACGGTATGACCTGCTTTACGTCTAACGAAATCAGTGACTGGACCTGGTGCTGCTTTATCCAGCGCATTACCACCTATTTTTTCAGAAAAAAAAGGAATCAATAAAACATCAGATCAAGATGGAATAGAATATTAACATAGAAAGAGATATCAATGATTACCGATGAAGTCAATGACTTTAGAATGATCAGGTACGAATTGAGATGAATCTATTGTATTAGAAGAAGATGTTTCGTTCATCATGTATACCTGTTTCGCGTTAAAACTTGTTTTGAGAGTTGATGAATTTTAGATGAGGAGACAAATGAATATATTTTCAGAGAATTTTGGAAATGAGGAAAGAAATTTGATGGGATTTGAAATGATTGTCATAAAATTTTACAGAAACCCCAATTAATTAATTTTTTTTTTTTTCTTTTGGATATTTTGGTTGAATTCTATTTCAAATTAAATCGGTTGGGGTAATCGTGTACGTAATAAAATAAATGTTGAGCGAGATTCTACTTATAACCAAAAATCAGTTTTAACGCTCGCGCGATCGATCAAAAACATAAGAAATAAGGAAATTTTAACCTAACCCTTAGCAAAAATCATGCACATTTCGAACTCAGTTTTTATCATCTTCCATTTACCCCAACTCATCTCCTATGTCTCTCTCCGACCGAGCTATCATACTTCAACCCCAATTTCATCAACTCAACTCAAACCTCAAACAAAAGATAATATATTTATATATAATCGGTTGGGGAGGGGGACAGTGAAAGTTTTGTTCTCATGAGGTTATATATACTCAATCTGATATAATTTAAATTAGACGATATACAAATTTAGTATCTATAAAACACACTATTTATTAAAAAAGTGGTGAAAATCTAGTTCAAGTCTTCAATGTCTTTCTCACATAATATGACCCGGTTGCCGAAAAACCCGGTACACCCAGTCGTTTTTGGTTGTATTTTGGCTGTGACTGGATGAACCGGGTTGAAACGTCGGATTGTTCAGACTCGATAACATACTAATTATCTGCTTATTTCAAACCCCTTCCCCCCTATTTGTTTGATTGACACGTTCCCAGTTCACCCAGTGTAAAAATTAACTGGGTGTACCGGTGGGATTTTTTTGATTTTTTTTTTTTTGGTAACCAAATCATCATTGAGAACCGCTAATAATAATTAGAATGGGTTGACCTCTTATAATTCAATAGTGAAAATATCTGATTTATACTTGAATCAGATCTTCATCTTTCAAAATCCCTCTTTCAAGAGGCCATATATACTTGTTCAAGTATCATTGAGTTCTTCAATCATATAATTACAGTCACTTGAGGGCTTGGTTTTAATGAATTACTGTGAAATCCTTTTGTTCTTTTGGTTGGGAAAATTTTGAGACAAGATATTTAGAAAAATTGAGAAGAAAGAAAAATGGTCTTAGAATAACTTGATTCTGACATTCGTTATAAATGTGTTTATGCGGTAATCCATACGTAATTTGTAATTTACACCTTACTTGGATTATAGGGCTCTCAAATATTACCTGGTACACTCAGTTGATTGGACACTGGGTGGACTAGGCACATGTAAATTCAAAAATAGTGACCAGTAAATTTCAAAAACCCACCCCTCAAGAGCCTCCATCACACTTCTCACTCAGCTTGACCAACCATGCCATGAGCAAGAACCAAGAAGAGTTCTTGAGCCATCCCTGATGGTGCCTCACCTCTCCAACACTCAAAATCTGCCTGTTGGACTTGAAGGACCAACAAATTTGAGGTCTGCCAACTCAACCAGATTGACTTTCACACCACTGTTGTTGCCGCCAGCAAAAATTACTCGGACAAAGCTGTCCGAGGTGTTCTCGGACAGTGAAATCCGAGTTGATCTCGGACCGTGGTTGACTGAGATTTTCTCATCTCGGTCAGCGGTAGTCCGAGCACTCCTCGGTCTAGGAGGCGACCGAGGTGATCTTGGACAGTGTTGTCCAAGATTTCTCTATCTTGGTCACTGTCTGTCCGAGGTCAGCTCAGTCTAGGAGTTGACCGAGTTAAGCTCGGACTAGAGTAGACCGAGATTTTCTTATCTCGGTCACTGACTGTCCGAGTTCAACCCGGGCTAGGAGGTGACCGAGGTCATCTCC
>MU167235.1:462252-492750 GCA_015951145.1 Cronartium quercuum f. sp. fusiforme G11 | reverse complement strand
GGAGACTCCGGAGCCAAACGCTTCTGCTGAGGTTTTTAAAACCTCATGCGAAGGTTGGGAGCCCAAAAAGCTCCTGATGAGGAATTGACTCCGGATCTCCTCAGGAGCTTTTCATACATAGTCGACCAGAGCTTCTAAGAAGATTCGGTCAAAGATTTTAAAAATATTTTCTCCGAGGGAAATCTTGTTGTAGTGTAGCATCGTTGGTCTGTTCAAATGGTGTAGTGTAGCTACAATGCCTGACGTTTGCCCTGACGTACGGTCACAGCATTTGTAAACGTCACGTCGACGCTTACAGTGTGTACGTCAGCGTTTTGCTGGTAGTAGTAGCCGTTAAGTTGTCTGCTCGTAATTGTATTTTTTTATGGTGCAGGTGGGTTCGAGTCCGCGCCAGCCACACTTTTTGGCCCACCTGGTGGAGCTAAAACGATCTCTCTAGAAGGTCCGCTGAATTCTCCGGCGAAGGTTTTGCAAACCTCCAGTGAAGGTGGGGAGCCCGAAACGCTCCTGATGAGGAACCGAATCCCGATCTCCTCTAGAGCTTTTCGCACATAGCCGACCGGAGTTTCTAAGAAGATCCGGTCACAGATTTTAAAGATCTTTTTCCCGAGGGAAATCTTGTCGTAGTGTAAATCAAGTTGGTGAACTGTTTACTCTCGGGGTCGGTTTATTTAAACTTGGTGTGGTGGGACTAGTGGTACCACAGTTCTCCACCGGTGTGGAAATTTGGCAATGTGTACCATCCAAGTCACACTAGCGGGGGTTTGGTGATCACAAGTGTAAATAACTGGGTATCACCAACTGGTGACACTTAGTGTAGCACCATGTACTTAGTGTAAAATTGATGCAAAATTAGTGCAACGGCTGCCGATGCGCTCAGGTACTAGACCTGATCACTTATTTACTGTAAAATAAATTGACTTTCCGACTTGATACCTGGACAACTTGACCGTTGAGACAAATCAACCCAGGGGTGATGATCCGAGTCAAGACCAGATCCGGTCACTTTAGATGCATCAGGGCCGGGAATTTTTTGTATCATAACTTCAAGTTAAGGTTCAGCAGTGACATTCTAATTCTCCATCAAACTTTAAATTCCATTTCAAATCAAATCCAACCTCAAACTTGAAACTTCAACTGGTCAGAAATAACACTTGATCACTCTCAAAATAAAGAAATAAATAAATCAGATTCACATCTTCAAACATATCAAAATATATATATAACATAAGAAAATATGACTTCAATACACTTCCATCATTTACATCAAAATCAAAATCAAACTCGAAATCAAAATCATTTAGGTTTAACATCATCTGAATCTGAATTTGAATCTGAATCTACCAATTCATCACCACCTTCAGCTTCATCTTCAATCAATCATCAATCACCACCACAATCTCAATTAATCTCATCTTCTGTACCTTACTCTGAGTTGATATTAACTACACCTAAACCTATCTCAAGTCCTAGTATGATACATCCTATTTATGCTGATTCAAATCAAATTAATTCAACTTCCTCTTCTCAAGCTTATGACCATGTAACCAAGAATCGTTCAATTACTTCTTATACAAAAACTAGTCCACCTGTTAATTACACTCTAAATAAAACAGATCAACTTGCCACCTCCTCCAATGAAAACGGTAATAGTAACACTGGTAACGTTTTACATCAAGTTACTTCTAATCAAATCACTCTTCAAACTTCAAACATTAGACCGTTTTATACTCCTCCTACATTATCATCACTACCTAAAACTGGTAAGCAATCTTTCAAAGTTTTCTCTCTCTTATTAATGACAATTCGTTAATGAAATATATATACATTTGTTTAGCATCTTTCCCATTAGGATTAACAAATCATCAACAACCTTCACCATATCTAAAGCAAATTAAAAGACAAGATTTGATTTATAAAAGATTAGATTCATCTACAGCATGGTTAATATATTATTTCAGTTTTAACTTAGGTTTGACAATTTACAATAAAAAGGTCTTATTATCATTTCCATTTCCTTGGACTTTAACTGGTATACATGCTTTATCATCTACATTAGGATCTCAGCTCGCTTTGAATAGAGGTATATTTAAATCTGTAAAATTGAATAAAAAAGATTCTATAATTTTATTAGGTTTTAGTGTACTTTATACTATCAACATTGCAGTTTCTAATCTTAGTTTACATTTAGTCACTGTTCCTGTAAGTCAATTTCTTGTGATTTTACTTGAAACAAAATTTATTAAAATTTTTTTGTTTAAACATTTCTCGTCTTTCTCTTTTCAAAAAAAAATAAAAAAAACAATAGTTTCATCAAGTAGTTAGAGCTACTACACCACTTTTTACAATTTTATTATCTATAATCTATTTAAAAAAATCTTATTCAATCCAAACTTATATATCTTTATTAATTTTAATCGTTGGTGTAGGATTTTCAACTTATGGTGATTATGGTTGGACTAAATTAGGTTTAATCTTAACTCTATTAGGTACTATTTTAGCTTCAATTAAAACCATTATAACTAATTTAATTCAAGTTGGTAAATTAAAATTAAATCCTTTAGATCTTTTATTAAGAATGTCACCCTTAGCTTTTATACAGTGCGTTATTTGGAGTTATTGGACAGGTGAAATGGATAGAGTTAGAATTTATGGTGCAAATGAGATGAACAAACAAAAGGCTATTGCTTTAATTTTCAATGGTTTCATCGCTTTCGGTCTTAATGTTGTTAGTTTTACTGCTAATAAAAAAACTAGTGCTTTAACTATGACTGTAGCAGGTACAGTTTTGATTTCTTTCTTTTTCTTTCTTTCCTGTCAAAGGTCAAATGCTTAAGTTTTTGCTAACCGTTTTTTTTTTACTTATATGGGTCAAATAGCCAACGTTAAACAAGTCTTGACGATCGTCTTAGCTGTCTTTATCTTCAACTTGGTGATCACACCTACCAATTTATTTGGTATCACACTTACTTTATTGGGCGGAGCTTATTATGCTAAAGTAGAACTTGATCGAAAAGTTGAAAGTTCTATATCATTGGGTACAGTAAAAAAAGATGACGGAATTGGAGCTGAAAAAGTTGGATTACCTAGATGATTTTTTTCATATCTCTTTTATATAATAGATTTATTTTTTATTCAGTTATTTATATTTTTTTGTTTCTCTTTATTATCTTCTTTGATTTGACCATGTATCCCCTATACTGACATTTGTCTTTTCCTTCTCTCATTTTCTTTTTTAACCCAAATACATTCTCTCCCCACAACTCAGAAACCAAAAAAAAAGAAAAGAAAAAGAAACAAATAGAAAGGACACATTTTCATGATTATGAATTTTTATTGATTTATATTATTTTGTATAGGCACTACAACAAATTCTACCATTGATTGTTTTTGTCTTCCTCCTTTCATTTTTTTTTTTTTTTTTTTTTTTTTTTTGAATAACTCTTTTTTGTTGATGTTGTGTTTGTTTATGCTAATTGGTAGTTGGATCTGCATTTTTTTTTTCTTTTTCTTATTCTAAATCCTTCTGAGCTGAGTGTGTTTGTTTGTTGCATTATCCTGAGGAAAGAATTTGGAGAGAGTTAAGTTTCTAAGTTACAAATTTTAATTCCTTTTGATTTAAAAGGAGTCTTCAATTTGGATTCGAATTTCGTTTTATTTATTTATTTATTTATTTTTTCGAGAGAGAGAGAGAGAAGAAGAAGAGAGATAATATGAGAAAAGTTTGGGGTTAGAATCGAAAGGTTTTTTCATAAACAAAATAAGTCAAACAAGTACGGAATTTAGAGGAATATGACAAACATTAAAGTATCAAGTTTGTGTTAAAAGTATAGAAGACCTATAAATTTGAGATAGGATTGAAAGATTATGATAAAGTAAAAAAAACTTTTGTAAGCAGGGGGATATTTTAAATTAATTGAGAAACTAGACTTTAAGTTTTAAGAGAATTAAAATATTGTTTATGAGCCTTTCATGTGAATGAGTTTTCCTTACCTGTGATTTGATATGAAGAAGAAACAGATTAGACAGAGAGGGAGGAAGGTTAGTACTTTCTCTATCAAAGCTTTAAGAAGAAGAGCTTGGAACTGAAAATGTCCTTTTTTTTTAGAACACTGAAGTAATGGATATGTTATACTAAGTGACACGACAAGTTTTCTTCTGCTCTGGGGAAGATACTGACCTACAACAGATATCAAGATGAGAAATCAGAGGAGTGAAGAAAAAGAAATTAACGAAGTATAATCTATCTCTATACCTGTTATCAGGTTCAGTGAATGAAGAAGGCACAGGAAATAGATAAGAGTGAGCTATGTAAGCTCCTGGTCTAAGGAAACAAGCAAGAGCTACGCGAAGAAAGCAATACAATCTTTTAGATAATCTCACGAACAGATGAATGAGATTAGAAAGAAAGAGAAAAAGGTATGGGGTGCGTGCGTTCTCTTTCCAAAGACAAGAGGAAAGAGAACGTATGAATCCCCCAACTGCTATATATATATATACATATATATATGTAACATTTGGATTGTTTCAATTGGGGCCTGTTCTATTTGCCTTGGGGTAAAGTAAGGTAAACATCTGTTCATATGCGTCTTAGAATATTCGCAAATGATTGTGGAGGGTCCTAAGCTGGATCCTAATTATCCTCCCTCTTATTGACTTCTTAACGCATCCTCTACAAACCTTTTTCCTATTCCTTTCATAAAGCATTCTTCTTCATTTTTGTTGATTGAACTTCAACAGGAACTGATTAGATTTATCAACTATTTTTCCTTTTCAAAAAATAAATAGATAGATAGTGTATCAGACTTAATAACATGAATTGAACATAGAACTCAATCAAATAATTTCAATATATGTCTTATGTCAGGGGGTGGCTTCTGTCTGGCCACTTCCTGGCAAGAAAGTGGGGAAGGATTAGTCAAATGACTCAATCCTTCTGGGGAATTTGTTGCTGATAGTCTGGGAAACCCCCAAGTACTGACTTCAGCTAGTTGACCTTTCAAATAAGGGTTTTCACTCTTCAGTAGAGGAGCTCTTTGTAGAGGATTTGGATCTTTAAATAGAATCCCTTTGGACTGGTTTATAGGGAGGAGCTGCTACAGTTAGGCCTGTATCTTACTACCTGTGGCTCTACTCCCTCTTGATGTTCAACAGGAGGCACTTTGCTGTTGTAGGTGGTTTACTCTAGCTCTTGTGGTCCAGTGGACAAGAGGTCATCAAGTCAAGGTTACCAACTTTATAACTGACCCTTATTTACTTCCTGTCAGCCATGGCATACTCTGAGAAGGCCAGATTATCTCATAGCTAACTGATTGCATATAGTTTACATACAGTACTGTTATCATTACACACACTGCCAAGAAAATTGCATCGCATAGAGGCATGCTATGTCACATAGCAGGCCAAGATGCGATGCAATAGGTCTATTTTCCAAGGTAGGGACCTTGAAAAATGGTCCATAGTATCACATGAAGACATGCTATGTTACATAGCAAACTTCCATGCGATGAAAATATATTGGCAGTGAGGGTTAGTGGATGAGCTGAAAGTTCTGGAGAAGGGAGTTCATATAATTACTCACCAGTTCCCCAAGGGCCAAATTGTTCGAGTGAAACTACTGCCTTTGTTGGGTGATGTGGTTGGAATTCATAAAGTGGCAGGTTTTGCATCACACACAGCTAAAAGGTACTGTTCATGGTGCTCCTGAGGCAAAAATTAACCTGAATCATCACTATGCTTTGCACCTTGGTCAACAACTGAGACGATGGGGACCACTTTATCAAGTAGCAGAATTTCATGGCAAGCAGTTGGTTGGTGTACTACAACAAGTTTCAACTAATGGGCATATTGGTGAGTGGCAGATATTTTTTTAGTCTTTTCTCTCAACTAAGATGGTTTTGGGTGTTGTAGCTCAAATGGACAAGACAATGATGCTACAGTTTAATCAACTACAACAGCTGACAGGCAGCAATACAATCTATGAAGAATTCATGGACCAGAACAATGCAAAAGAGACTGATGGCCAGAAAAGTATTCATAACCTGATTGAATTAGAGGAGACTGAGTATGAGAATTTGTTGTCTTATGTAAAGCTGACTTTACCTAGCACACGGGATCATAGGAACCTGCCTCATCCAAAAGACAGTCTTGTGCTGCATCCATATGTAACACCCAAACTCCGCATCCAGGTCTCAGAATATGTTTCAGTATCTGTCCTCAAACCTAATAACTGTATCCAGTACAAAGAAAGCAGTCGGACATTGTATGGGCTTGTTCAACAGATTTTTGAATTTAAAAAACCCAATGGAACACATGAAGTAGTTTTTTTGATCAATCCTATTGACAACCTCTTTCCTAAAGATCTCCAGTCACCCTCAAAATGGTTTTGCTACATTTTATTTTTGTTAAAAGCTGTAGTAGGACAGGTTGATAATGAATTTTTGTATCTAGCCCCCAAATGTGTCCATGCTACAGCTGCATATTGTCTCTTACCATCTAATGTGTTTGGTATCCCAGAAGGAGGGATCATTTTGTGGCCTTATGAATATGATAGTCAATTGGAACTCCTGACTTACTTTGTTTTCTTTCTCTTTTTTTCCCTTTTTTCTCTTTTTTGAATGTTTTTTTTTCTTTATCATTTCATCTTTTTTTTTTTTTTTCAAATTGTTTTTCCTTTCTCATTATTTTTTTTTTTTCTTCAAATCATTTCTCCTCTCTTGTTATTATTAGTTTTTTTTTTTTCTCAATGAAAATGAACATCCTTTTTTTCAAATGTTTTTTTCTTTATTTTTTTTTTTTTCTTTTTTTTTTCAAATTGTTTTTCCTTTCTCAATATTATTATTTTTTCTCACTGAAAATGAACATTCTCTTTTTTGAATGTTTTTTTCTTTATCATTTTCTTTTTTTTTTCAAATCATTTTTCCTTCCTCATTTTTTGTTTTGTTCAGATAGTTTTTTTGAATGAAAATGAACAAGAAAACAAAAATCTTACAAAGAGTTGGCTAATGAGTGACTAGAAAAAAGACCACAAGTAGGAGCAGAGAACAAAGCAATAGAAACTCGCACTTAAGGCAACAGACTTTCAAAGAAAAGCAACCTAAACTAATTGTACAAAGCCCCAAACTCACCTTCAGAGTAGAACTCTGATTCCTCTGATTCAACCTTTTCAAATCCATCATCTTCATCTTCCATTATATCTTCACTGTCATCATTCTCATCATCTTCATCTTCATCCACATCTACTTCTGCTAGTAAGTTATATGGTTGGGTGAGAATATCATAGTACTTTGCAATAAAAGCTTTATCACTAAATTTTTCATTGGGATGATCATTAAATGATTGTGAGGCATCAGGCAAGAAAGCAACCTCACTTGTATCAGCTATCTTGCATTTCAGACCATCTCCAAGCCCCTCATACCAAACTGGGTCATAGAAGTCAATGGGAAGCCATTTTGGTGGTTTGACAAAGAGTGAGGGTTGAGGAATCTTAGGTAACTTGCGCATGCATCATCAACTGAAAGTGCCATTCACTTTGGCATCCTTGAGCATTGCTGAATCAAGTTGATGCATAAATTTGTTGACATTTTTAGATTGGTATTCGAGTGTTTTGATGACATAGATACCCAAGTCAGCCATGCATTCATCATCACTATGAGCAAGGATATCTTCCAAAGCCTTCCTGTAGCAAGGTGGATACTTAGCTCGATGGGCAAGCAAAAATTCAATTTGACTGTCTCAAAGCTAGGGATCAAACATGTATCAATGTATGTATACATAGTGAGAACTTGAAGGAAGGAGACACTTACTCTTTCATGATTTTTTTGGTTGTTCCTCCTTATGTTCATCTCCCATGTTTGCCCTGGTGACTTCACTTCAGACTTGAACTTTTTGGCAAGGTGAAAGTGAATGTAGTGATTATATGCTGCAATGTTAAGTGACATGGAATCAGTATGCTTCAAGTTGACATTCATATAGTTGTAAGCCCTGCTTGCAAGCAGCTCATGAAAAGATTTAAGAGCCACAATGTGGCATGCAGAGTTATAAAGAGTATCTGGCACAGTATTGAGATCTGGTGCCCATATTCTCAGTCTGACCTTTGCCAACAAACCATGAATGTAGAGGATATAAGTTTCATCTAAATTTTCCAAACCTTTGGCAATCTTCATACAGCCACCAAAACAATTAAGTCGCAAAACCAGGATTTCCTCTTGAGCAACTAAATCACATGCCAAAGGATCATTGACAACTTGATTGACCTCAGCTACTCTTGAAAATTGGCTGTAAAACTCTTTGAGGAGATTCTTGTTGGGCAGAGCAAGTATATTGTTTGGAAGATATAACCCAGCCATCATTTTTACATGAATGAAGAGTGCTTCCTGGAGAAAACAACAAGATGAGTAAGTTGGCTCAGTGTTTCAACTACTCAGAGTCATACAAAAAACTCACTCTGTTTTCCTGGAAATCAGCTGGTAGATTGACAAGTCTGACCTGAAGTGGGTGGAGCTTAAGGGTTGAGCCTGAAGCTTGTGTTGGTGTTGGCATTTGGGGTGAGGACATAGATGCTTGTGCTGGTGCTGTAGCTGGTGACCTCAGAAGGGGGCATGGGGATGGGTGTGGGGATGGGCATGAGGCTGGTCTGGATGGTGTAGTTGAAGTTGAAGTGTTTGCAATAGTAACCCGATGCTGAGTGTTTTTGTGCTTGCCAGATCCACCTGTCACAGGTGGAGCCTGACCAAGGCTGACAGAATTAAATCACTCAAGCATGATCACCTCAAAATGCTTTGCCTGTTGACTCAAAGCTTCTTGGACAATTGCTGAGATGGAGTTTGGATCTGAGGAAGGATTTGATGCAGTGGAATCAATATGAGCTGATTGATCACCATCCATAGCAGTATCTTCTGGAGGGGCTTGGGACTCCATGAGGAATGTAAGAAAAAGGTGATCAAAACAGAAATGAATAATCAAGGTGCTGAGAGTACCAATGAGAGCAACAGAGGAAGCTGAAGAAAAACACTGATATAGAGATATGGAGGACAAGTAGAAACTGGTAGGAATCAACCCATCCCCAGAAAAAAGGGCAGTTTTTATATATGCTTTGTTGGCATGCCACAAACAGTTTGGACCTTCTCTAGTGCTGTGAAAAGAAAAACCATGTATCTCCAATCTTATGGCTGAATCTGTCTAGCTCCTGATCTTCCTTCCCAAGACAAATTTGCATGGCAAGTAATATATATAATGGGTGGCTAACAGTTATGAGGTGTCATCAGGAGTTTGGCAGTGTTGCCCACGGTTAGGAGGTGTTGCTGTACAGTATTACACAAATCATACACATTGTAATCGACAGATGTTGCATGATGTCCAGGTGATGAGTTCCGACATACAACAGTACTTTGCCCGCAGTGTCAAGGTGTGCATCAGCATGCAGGTCATGGCCCCAGACTGATGCACGTCATGTTGACATTTACCAAGTATATGTCAGCATTTTGAACGTAGTGTCAGCTTATGATGAGGTCCCAGGTTCACATCCTGGTCTAGTCATTTCTTTTCTGACCCATAACTTTAAGATTGGGATGGCATGCTAAGATGGGTCCAAGCTGATGGGCAGGGCAACATAGGACTGGAGGTGGAGTTAGGTACCCCTCACCCACTGCTCACCTGAACCTTGTGTCACATCCCTCAATATGGCCGGCCTTTGACTTGGTAGCACATTGAGGCTTGGTGGAACTGGCATGCAGGGGTTATGAATTGACCATTGAACATACCATGGAGAGCACGTGACACCCATATCCTTTACAGAGACAGTGGGGCCCTGTGATGTATCACCATGAGCTCCCCACCTTATTCTAAGCTTGAAGCACACACATGTGCCTCTGTAAGGGCTGCGTGAGGCTTGTTTTCATGGTGAGGGCCTCAAATTTATGTACGTCAGCACCGCCAAGAAAATTGCATCACACAGAGGCATGCTATGTCACATAGCAGGCCAAGATGCGATGCAATAGGTCTATTTTCCAAGGTAGGGACCTTGAAACATGGTCCATAGTATCACATGAAGACATGCTATGTTACATAGCAAGCTTCCATGCGATGAAAATATGTTGGCAGTGCAGCCCACAGTAACTCGCGCCCGCAATACATTTGCGACATGATCCAAGACCTGAAAAAGCTTTGGTGGTGTATAATACTATCATCATTACATCACTTACTTACATATCTGTATTGAGGTATGCATCTCTGTGTGACAGCCTGTGGGCCCGCTGCGCAGTCCTCAGGGCTGACATGTAGTCTTCGGATGACAGTATCCGAGTAAATGATTCGAGGACTTCTTCAGGGGCTAATGGAACCCTCGGGTTATTGACTCGGGCAGTGTGACCGAGGAATCCAAACAAATCCGAGGAAATCATGTTGGCAGTGCAGACTACATTGAAGTTGGAGCCGAGGCTTAAGCTCGGGGGCGAATGTTGCGAGACTCCCTTATTTATTTTTAGCTTGATCTTCGATGATGTAGACTTTGGCTTGTTTGGGCGTCTACGACCAAACGCGCCTCCCTCTTCAGGTTGTCGATCCGGTTTGTGATGTCTTGAAATCGGTGATCAATGAACCTTACCCTCATTAGGGGGGAAAACTGTATATAATCTCCGCTGGTTGAGATCTCCATACAGGTTTTGAGTTTACTTTTTTATCCTTTATATAATCTTGACGGTAAAATTTTCCCAACTATCGATACAAATCTTGACTGACCACTTGAACACAATATTGACACACAGTTAAACAGTTCAAAACGAAAATGGTTAATAATGCCTTCCCTTCGTTAAACTTTCATTCCTTCATTATTACTTGGACATCTTTATTTTACCTTCTGGTACCCACCATCTTAGCATCATTCTCATCCTTGGGGAATTTGGCGGATGCCCATCAAGCGCTTCAGATTGAATCGTCTAGTAGGATTTTCACAGCACCCTCTCAAGCCGTTGATGGTTTTGCAAAATCACGTCCTGGATTGGCTGTCGACACATCAGCTGAAACTTCCCAATCTACATTAGGGTCTTCAAAACTTTGTAAAAGGTTCTTTGGCCGGCGTTCTGGCTGTAAAACTCCACCTCGAACACCGTTGCACCCTTCACAACAGTCACAGGAGGCTCCCAGTGTTCCTAAGGTCAAAAAAACTCCGTCGCTAATTAGATTTTTTCGCGAAGTATTAATCCCACAAAAACAATCAAAGAAGTCTGGACAATCCTCAAATCTGGATTCTATAGAAGACACCACCGAAACCCAGCTCATGAGACCATTACTTTCTGACACGGACTCTCAATGGAGTCATGAGGAAATTTATGAACAAAGTAATCTAAATAGGGCAGGAAAACAGAAAGCGAAGGTTGAATACGAAAGACCAATGCGCAGTGCAGAGGGAGCACAAAATCCGTCAGCCCTAATCGATTTAGAGCAGCTTGAACGACAAAAGCAAGTAGATCTTGCACAAGAAGAAGAATACTTGCTTTGTGCGTTTTTTTTTTTTTTTTTTTTTTTTTTAAGAACTTGTGCGCAAGTGTTAATTTTTGCGTTTATCACTTTGTTTTTAGGGTCAGCTGACAGAGAAATGGATCTAGCTACAAGAATTGGCCAATACGTATCAAAGGAGAATCCTGAACTTAAAAATTTATCTGATAAATTGTTGTCAATTTCAGCTATAAAGTATAACATGTCAGTGAAGTATGGAGGGTACTCTGAAGAGGTCATAGCTTATTTGAAGACTCGTCTGAAAGAAGAGATTGATGCACTAGATAAAGAGATTGAAAAGCTGAGAAAAAATCCTAGATCAAACCCAACATCGACAGAAGTGCCAGGGGAACAGGAAGAGAAAAAACTGGATCTGGATTGGTTGCAGTGGGGAAGGATATTCGCTGAAGAAGAAAATGATCTTGTGTCGCACGCTGAGGTGCACCTAGAAAAAGTGTTAAAGTCCAAACCCAAACCAGAAAGTCCTCCACGTCTACCAGATGATGAAGTCGAACCACGTTTCCGAGTTGATGAGCAAGGTTTTCTCGGCCCTAAAACGCTACGCGATGAACCCCTACCCAAAGATTGGGCTACAGATGCAGGATCATTGGTGCATTGGGAATTTTGTGAGTATGGCCAGTGGCTTCTCCAGTCTGTAGATTTCTCCTCTCAATGCGGTAATTGAGCTATTTTCTCCCAATAGACCTCCGCTGGCAGGAACAAGAATTCTTTAAAATACAAAACACACACATTCGACATTTATTTGATGAAAGTATGATAGCAACATTTAAAGATATTCACGCACTTTCAAAAAAAAGCAGAGATTGGTTGCAGGGAGGTTTAACAACTAGGAAAAAGATCTCCCTTGAAGAGTTCAAAAGCCTTGAAAACCTTTGGGCCTTTCGAAAGAAAACTATTCACGATCTTGATTTCAAGAACCAAGAGCTGTTTTCAAAGATAGAGACTTTCCGTGCAAGCTCTGATGCCGATAGGGAGAAAAATCCGCCCCAGCTTAACAAGGTCCTGGACAAAACACTCCTTGGCAATTTCGAACAATTGTCAGTCGCACAGAGAAAGGCGGCGATAATGGCCGAACAAGATCTTAGAAATTGGAATCTCAACATAGCCTTTTTGACAATTCAAGGTATGAACAAAGTTCATCATCAACTAGTTTTGAATGCATTGAACCGTGCAAGGCAAGTGACTTGGGGGAATTCTCAGTTCGCTCTTGGGGTTTTGGAACATTGGGACCCGACGGTGAAACCAGAGTGGCCATTTCGATTACCGTGGAAATATTCAAAAGACTTTTCAATGGTGCCACCTAAACTATGAAAAATCTCACAGATAAAAGGGAAATATAACCACAACATCAGACTCCTAGTTTCTCTTATCTTTTCCAACTTGAAAATTATAAATATTCAATACTGATGCATTTGCCTCAGATGGAAGCGTGCAATGTATTATTGGATGACATCATTCAAAGCATTCAATGAACTCTCTGAAATTCTCCTTCATATGGGTTGTCAAGTACTGTATGCAGTTTTGGTCTCAACACCACAGGTATATTTTTTCGACATGTGATATATCGGATCACATCAGGATTTCTTTTGCCTCCTTTAGGCAGTAATCACGGTGTCCGCAGCAAGGGTGGCTAATTGCGCTACAGAGAGAGTTTCTCGGAATTTCTATCAGAGATCACGGATAATCAGTAGTATAAAACTTTGAATTACTGTAAGTATACATGGCCAAATGAGCAGTGGAATTGATAATCAGTCAATTGAGACTTACGATCAAAAGTGAGACAGAGAAATTACGAGCAGTTGGAAAGCCTAAAGATTCTTGAGCAAGGTGTGATGTAAAAGTTGAAGGTAAATGGTGTATCTATGATTAGTTTAACTGATCTTGATTGATGTCTAACGGATGTAGTAAGTAAAGAGATTGATACCTCATAAGATGATTGTGAAACAAATACACAAAACCTGTAGAGCGTTTGGACAAGAGATTTGGAAGAGAGAAAAGAGAGAATTACTTGAACCACGAGAGAAGAGAGAGAGAGAAGAGATGATAAATAAAGACACGATGAGATCATAACACAAGTGGTGTCATCAAGGAAATTCTGCTAACAGTACTGAGTGATGAAATAGAGGGATCGATAATGAAGGAAACCAAGAGCATAGATGGTCTAAGAAACAGATGAGAAGAAACCTATAAGCTGATGCATGAAAAAATTTCCTGGAACAATTCTCTAAGCCAAATCCACACCTATCTAGACAAAGTCCTGCCAACAATGTCTAGATGAGGTCTGTAGTAAAGGTAGCCCTAGGTTGCCCATTCCCTTTTCCCTTTTGATTAGATGTCAGCTGTCAGCCCCGAGGACTGCGCAGCAGTCCCACAGACTGATGTAATGCATGAGTACATACAGTAGTTTCAATAAATGTTGTCACTGGCTCTTCATTGATGGTCTGCGCGCGGCCAGCTAATCTGCAGTGAAGAGCCGGTGACAACATTTTTGAAACTACTGTACAATAATCATGTGTAACGAACTATAATACATAATGTATATATGAGAACACAGAGTGTAAACATAAGTACGACATATAGAGTACAGTGTAACACATATGTAATGATATGAAGCTTTACCTCAGGCTCAGTTTCAAGAGTCATAAGCATAAAGATACTTATGACAAGAGCTGCCTAACAGGCCTTGTCATTTAAGTACACAACCACAAGCTGGCCTGTGTAATCCTGTAATAACATAAATTAGAACCACAAATGTCAGCCCTGAGGACTGCGCAGCAGTCCCACAGACTGATGTGATACATGATTACATACAATAATCATGTGTAATGAAATGTAACATGTAGTGTACATATGAGAACACAGAGTGTAACATAAGTACTACATATAGAGTACATAGTGTAATACATATGTAATGATATGAAGGTTCACCTCAGACTCAGTTTCAAGAGTCATAAGCATCAAATACTTATGACAAGAGCCACTTAAGAGGCCTTGTCATTTGAGTACACAACCACAAGTGGGCCTGCGTAACCCTGTAATAGCATAATCTAGAACCACAGCTCAACCCACATCCTAAAAGTGTGCAGGAGATAACCTGAAAGGTATATAAACTTCCTTGCTGCTCAGCAAGAATTCCCTTCTCCCCACCTTTTACCACAAACACCAATTTACACAAGCACAACAATGAGGATTTTTATAATAATAAGACATCTGCTCAATATAAGTGCACTGTGTATTAGGTGGAAGTAAATGAGGGTCACCCATAAGGTTGGTAACCTTGGCTTGATAACCTCTTGTCCCCTGGACTACAAGGGTTAGAGTAAAACACCTATAAACAGCAAAATAGCCTGCAGTTGAATATTAAGAGAGAGCAGAGCCACAGGTAGTTAGATTAGGCCTAACTGCAGCAGCTCCTCTCTATACCTTAGTCTCAAGGAATTCTATTGAGAATTCAAATCCTCCATTAGAGGTCCTCTCATAAAGCATGGAAACCCTTTCCTCAAAGGTCAACTAACTGTAGTCAGTACTGGAGGAATCCCAAGACTGCCAGTTAGAGTTTTTTTCCTTGGGAGGATTAAATCCATTGACTATTCTTTCCTCATTCCTTAGCCAGGAGGCAGCCTAACAGAAGCCACCCCCTGACATCAGCTCATAGTCTGGGTGATAATTATTCATTCTGTTCAGGCTAACTGTGGCATGACAACAACAATTTCATTGAGAAGATTATGAGAGAAACTTGAAAGAAGGAGACTGCACAAGAGAAGCAGAGAGTGAGAAAGATGGACAATATAGAAATCTTCCCTCAATACCAAACCACAAACCTTTCTCTGTCAGGGGTTAGCTTCTTTTAGGCTAACCTCCAGACTACAATCCAAGGAGAAAGGCCCAATAAAGGGTTCCCCTTTGAACAACTAAACTCTACTAGTCTACACTGGTTACCCCCAAATGTAGACTGCAGTTAGTTGACCTCTGAGAAGAGGATATAATGCTAGAGCCAACTAATCTTTTAACCAGAGGTAGATTAACTAGGTTGTTCTAGCTGAGAGATTACTGAGGTTATTTCCTTTGTAGGGAAACCCTCAGGGATGGAAGCAGTACTCCCACTCTCAACAAAGCAAGGGATGAGCTAATGTGCTGACCTCTTAGAACTTGCTTGGGTAGTTTTTCCTATAACTCTTGGGAAATCTCTAGAAGTCCAAGAGGCCACCAGTGGTTAAGCAAGGATGGAGGACTACCAGTCCTCTAAGGTTTGACCTTTATTACTTTCACCCTATGAACAGTGCACTCTTGAGCAGATTTCCTTAGGATAATCCTCAATGTTGTGCTGTTGTTCAATTTAGGTGTTGGTGGCAAAGGTGAGGAAGGGGAACTGGGCCCCTGAGCTAGGAGGAGGGGTTTATATACCCTGACCTCAGCTCCTTCCTTCCTTAGAAGGGTATAATCTGAAACAAGGGGCTGACACCCTTGGATATATGTTTATACTGTGTTGATTGTTTCACTTGCTGTATTGATTTTTACTCGTCATGGCTCTTGCTACTCAGCCTGAGCTGTAAATACTTATGTTTTATTATTTACCCTTATTATTGCTTACTCACTTAACTAGCTTAAGATGTATATGTCTGTGTGACAGCCTGTGGGACTGCTGCGCAGTCCTCAGGGCTGACATTCTCCCTGTTTAAGCATCTTTGATGCTACAGTAGCACAGGCAGCAAAGTTGCGTCAGATGAACGTGTCCAACTTATGTAACATCGGACGCGTTCATCGGACTCAACTATGCCTTTAGTCAAGGCCCCCCCCCCCCCCCTTGAACAAAGGCAAACTTGCATCAGTTGGATGCAACCATCCAACACAACTTTGTTGCCGGTGTAGGAGTACTTTTATTACCCTACTGTATTTATCTATAATATGGTACAGTAGTGTATGTACTTTATATGGAAATTGTTTAGCCATGCATGGCTGATGATTTCCAGCTGAGCAACTCTCCCAAAACTTGTACTGATCAGGTAACTTTAAAAGTACCTATAGCAAAAGTTTCCCAGCTTTTTGATTCCTAAAAGCATTGCTAACCTATTGAAAACTAAGGATCTACCTTGGAATCCTTTAGAATATATATATATATATATATATTCCCCTTACCAACACCTCTGTTTTGCTCATATGAAAGCTTTACATGCCATTTTTGTGGTGTAAAAGTGTAACTTGAATGTTTTTGAATGAAATCCCTCAAGATTTACCAACTGTGAGGACATAGCATTTGCTTAGCGCTACCGCAGAGCTAACAGCTACTCCTGAGTAGCTGGCCCACCCTTTCCCATAGAAAACGTGCACAATGTCAACTGCCCATTACTGGAAACATGGTGTCAGAGAGCATGTATTCTTGGTAGCCATAATGGTCTTATTTATAAATATATATGTGATAAATGATAAATGATAAGTCAAATCAGTCAAGCTTGCCTTACAATCACAAAGAAATAGATTGAGTTAAGGGTAGTCTTCAAGTATCAAGACCAAAGAGTCCTAAGCAAAGCTTGAAGGCAAAGCTGAAGGCGAATGGAGGAGTTGATATGTTGATAATGTTGTGACCTGAGGGTCACATGGTATAAACCATACCCTATAAGGACATAGGGGAACAGCTGAGAGTACCAGTCAGGTAGCCTAGCAGTTAAGGCAGCCCATGCGTGTTGGGTCCGGATCCATTGGATCCAGTCGCTGGTTCCAATCCAGCCCCGACCATCTTTTGGACTACAAGAGATAACTGATACAAATGCCTTGATTAAATAGCAATACTGTAAGTAAAACAAAAGATGATTATTATCACTAGATGATGATGATTCAAGACCACAAGACAGGAGAGCATTTCATACAAATCTATGAGAGAGTTCAAGGAGCTTAGTCCTTGAACCACAAGAAACTGAGAAAATTCTAGGGGTTGTATTTGACAAAGCACTTGACCAACCATGTGAACAATACAAAGGGTGGCGTACTAGTTTGAGCATAGTTGTAAATTTCAAATTAATCACTGTGAATGGTTTTGTTTTACATTTACTGACTCGTGGTGAAAAATAAAAGTCAGATACAAAACAACAAGGTGAATAAGAACATAAACAATCAATTGAAGTGATCAGCTATGGTATCAAGATGTGAAACAAGTGAGAAGGGGAGTATGCAAAGGAAAATGTACCCAAAAAGTAATTGATCGATATGATGGTGATGACCCGTATGTGAAATTGAGGTGAGTGGATTTGAAGTGAGGTTGTGTTGGTAGTTGATTCGAAGTGAGGTGAGGAGTGATGAAGTGAGGTGGACTTACGCGTAGTGAGTGAGGTGAAGGGTTGAGTTGAAGTTGAGTGAGGGGTGATAAAAAAACCAAATTTAGGGGTTGCGGTCCCCCTACGACGACGGACTCCGTAGTCCTCTCCGTCTTCTTCAGAAATGTTTTCGATGTCCGCAAGCGGTCATGACATACGCTGGATGATTCAGATTCTGTCGGGTTATCGAAAAACTTCTGCCGCTACCATTTACAATATTGAAAGGTTCAAAAGAACTGTTTGAGTTATGAACGAGTACGAGCAAGCCAGGATAGACTGTGAACTGAGATGAAGATGAGATAAGGCAAAGGCTTGACAAAGAAGGCTAACCTGCAATGAGTAGGAATCAAACAAAGAAATGAAGACAAAAAAAATCTCTGAAAATAACATCAGTATTACTGATGATGCAATAAGACTTGTGCAGGAGATAACTTGCTCTGATTCTCTATTTGATAAGGAGAAAAGAGAATCAGAGCGATCAACATGTGTTCCTTATGTTAAAATAGTAAATAACTGCCCCAACACACGACAATGTCGAAAAAGAAAAAGAAACAAAGAGAGAACTGCCATCCTTTTATGGCACTCAATCAATCATTATCCTATATTTCAAGCTGAATCTTCATCCGAAAAGCCCATTAACTCTCTTCATCCTTCATCCTTCATCAACTCAGTTTCGTCTCATGAAAATAAAGCTTCAAAGGCTAGCGTGAAGAGAGTGCGTTTTGTATTACATTGACCTAAGAATCAAAACACCCAGGGTTTCGAAACATCAAGATCTCAACAGGTCTTCTTTCCTTGACTTGCAATGTATACACTCTTTTTACGTCCTGAAGTCATGCGTATAAATCATTCTCAAGTGATGAACTGGTTTTTCTCAAGGATTCAAGATGAGGAAGGATGAAAGTGAATGGCTGTCAATCCGGTAAATTAATGCATGTGGATTGCCATCGTCACGCGAAATGTCACACTTCGCAAAGGTACAGAAAAGGAAAATCAAAAAGAGAGACAACCAAATTATTCAGGATCCCCACAGCTTGGCCTAAGATCTGACCGAAAAAAAGAGCGAGAAAACCTTCTGAAGAAGAAAAACTAAGAGGTATGTCCATAAATAACACTAGGAAATGACGTCCGCTTAGTTCGAAACTTCGACAACAGCTGACGTAAAGAAAAAAATGAGTCAGCTCTTGTCACACCCATAGACACAGTGAATCGGAGTCACCTGGCCCAGCGACGGTGGTGGAATCGGTCGCGTTTTGGGATGAAGACAATATGACGTAGGTCTGGCCGGAAGCATCGGAAGGAATGTTGACTGTCCCGTTTTTCCATGCCACGGATGTCTTGTTCAAGCCATAATAGAAAACAGCACTACAGAAGTATCCTCTGTGAGCAGGTATCTAACGAGTAATCAAAATGATTTATAGAGATTTTAAAAACGTACAACAAATCACTGGTCGAGTTCATGCTGGCCGCAGGAGTCAGCGTAATTGATTGGCCTGGAGCGAGTGTGCCGCTAGTTCCGAGAATAAGGCCTGGAAAAGCTTTCAATGGCAGTTTCGCGGCTGCTAAGGTTGCACAGCCGGGTTGGATAAAGCCAGCAGCGAGCGAGAAGACTTGGTTGGGATTGAGGGGCTGATTAGGGATAAAAAGGATATCAGAAAGCAAGAAACCCAAACGATCACTATTACCCTGAGCTGGTCCCAAATAGCTCACCGTATCCTCAGCCGATGGAAACGCAGATTCTCCTTCGACGGCAGCACGGACATAGGATGAATGTCTTGCTTCGACAGTCAGGATCGAGGCCGCGGCAGTCTGAAGAACACCAGTCGATCAGATGTGCCGAAAGGATCACACGACGCCAAGGAACGCACCAAGTACTGCTTGTTCGTAATGGAACTGGCTCCGCCAAGGTAAGCCGAGACACCGACACCTAATCCGTCAAGTTCGTTCAAACAAGATGTTGGGGTCAGAGACGACGATGTGACATGAGATTAAAAGATATGTCAAAGGAAAGGTGTGTGCCAAACGTACCTTCAAGAATGCCAGCCACGGCGGCGAAAGACTTCGGATCGGTCACAGGACTGAAAATATGACCGTTTCAGTATTATTAGAATCGATAGCAATCGGCCAAAGAGCGCCAGTGGAGACCAAGCGATAGAAGACGACGTACAAGGTGTAGTTGCACGCGCCAACCGGGGTCGCCCCTGCTGCAGAGAGAGCAGAAGTCAGGAAGCTGACATGTTGAGCCTCATCTGTAAAGACGTGACATGGGACATCAATATTAGTGAAGAAACGAAAAGTGAGGCTTCGATCGGCCGCCAATCAGAGAGAAGCAAATAACCCTGAGCGATCTCTTGGAAACGGGGTCGAACCCAATTCGGGAATCCAGCTTTGGTGAAGTCGGAATCGCTGTAGTTAGCCAAAGCAGTCGAATAGAAAGCATTCTCGAGATGCTCCAGTGTGAGAGCGTACTGCAAAAATTCATGATCCACACAAGTTGAGAGAAATGGTGAAGATTATGGTAAGGATGATAAAGTGGCCAAAAATGCGAACCTGGAGGATGTCGGTATCGGTGAGGGCCCCCTGGCTGTTCTGGCGCGCATTCAAGGAAGATCCAGAAGATCCAGAGATAGCGGCGGCCGCAAGAACAAAGGAGAAGAGACGAGTAAGCATTTTGTTTTTCGTTTGGTGACCGGAGTTTTTGTTTTTCGCAAAGAGTGAAAGTTGGGGTCGTGAAGACAATTGAAAATTAAGAAGATAATGATAGATCAAGATGTCGTTCCAAGTAGAATGGGTGAGGAAATGGTTCTCTCGACTTACGATCCAATCACTCACCTTTTATAACACGGTCTTGGGTTCTGATGCTTAGGTCGGGATCAAATACTACGTCAGCATCGGCAATAACTTCCGCCCTTCTCCAATGGCCTGTGCCACTGACTGCGTCTCGACAGTTGATTCTCAGGGATTACAAAACAGATACTTTATGATACCATAGCTTGGAGTGTGAGTTGGACCAGGAACGAGTAGCGTACGATCGAACTGGCCTGACGTGATGGAGGTTCGTGGAATGACGGGTCACAAGGCGAGCATCCCCCGAATCCGATCGACCCGGGCCTCAAGCAGAAGTTTGAGCAGGATGGTTCAAGTACAAGGGTGCGCAGAGGTCTAATGAGGTGCATTACTTGTATACAAATGGGCAGGAACTACGCTCACACCGCTTAAAGCCCTGAGGTTAGCGAAGGAGTTCCTCAAGGCTCGGTGACATGAGGGGGGTTCAAGTTGGCGTTTTGGGCTGCTCGAATGTCTTAAAACCTTTGCTCAATTCCTTAAATCCACGTAAATTTTACAACAAAACAAGCCATCTTGGTTTTTGAGCAGACCGTAAAACTGAAACGAGCAGAAAGCGGTGCCTGATTACATGCCGCTATAAGTTTGGCTTGAAGGCGCTGTCGGTACCATCGAAGTGCATCTGAAGCAGGGCATTACATCTGCGGATGCAGAGCCAAGTCCAGGCACTACGAAGTTGCGAGCATTGGGGCCCGTGCAAACGAGCAGAGCGGTCAGGCCGCTCACCTAAAATTCGAGCAGGTAAAATTCATTACAAAAACTTTTTATGACTGCGCGAAACACAGTTCACGACTGCTCGAATTTTCCAAACTTGAACCCCCCTATTGAAGACGTATACGGTTCACATACGTCTCCAACCGCCTCTAACGCGCGCCAGATTGCTGACGCGACTCGCGTGCGATAGGGAAAACACTCTGGACTGCAACTTGAGGTTTCGTCCTTAGAAGGATCCTCGCAAGCCCGTGACCGTAAGTTTGTCGAGGATTACATGCTTTTGAAACTTGGAATTTTTTGGTTGACCAAGCTCAGATTACTAAAAGATTAGGGGTCTCGAACTGTGCCAGGCTGATGACGCAAGGGTCAGTACTTTAGAAGCACAAGGTTCGAGTGAGAACAGTGAAAGATAAAGTACCTGCTCAGAGGCAGAGGTACGAGAGAGAGAGGCGAGTAAGTAAAGAATAAGCGATGATAGGAGGAAGAAGAAGGAGACAATCATGGCCCACAAGGTGAATCGTTTATACTCGTCTGAGTACTGAGATAATCAAGAACCTCACCGGGTCTGTAACGAAGGCAAAGAACAGAAAAGAAAGATGAAAACAATATAGAAAAGAAGATGGCTGAGTTAAGGGTTCAGGCCCGGTTACGTCACAGGGTCCAGGTGAAATAAGAGATAAGAGCTGGTTTGGACGGGTATCATGGTGCCGACCAGGACTAGATAGGAAGAAGGACGAGTAGGCTTGACGTAGTGGACAAGAGGACCCTTAAGAGATTTTCGTCCGGTGAGCTAGAGGGCCCACTACTTTTGGCGAGCTGAAACCTAACAGGTAGGTCAAGTTGGACGAACTGGGTTCTTGAGATGACTGTGAGTGAACCTGATTTAGCTTGGTTCGAGTTGGGAAAATCTTAACGGAGATCGGGTGATCAGGACAGTCAAGGATGCTGATCCCATCTTGAAACTCGACCGAGGGTCTAAGCAAATGACCGAAAATCTCCCAAAAGACTTCAAATTGGACGTTCTCATGACCTTTCATGACCACACCCATCGCTCTAGAACACCAATCGACTGTGTGAAGCGTTCACGAGGAGTTCGTTTGTTTCGTTATAACCGAGTGGTCAGTGTCAGCGCTCGGTGCTATTGAAACCCAAAAGGGTATGACCTCAAATGATCTCAATGAAGCACCTTAGCACGCCCAAAGAACCGCACATTTCCCGTAATGCCAACAGTGACTGACAATGTGAGTATAAAAACCGACGACGCTACCTGATCGACCTCCCCTCATCCACTCAAGTTTCTCAACCGAACGATTCTATCTGCTTTATTTATCCACAATAATACTTTCCCTAAACTTTCGCTCTTTGCAAACAATATCCTTCCCCTAGCACCATGTTCAGCCGATTAGCCACCTTTGTCCTTCTTGCAGTGACCGTCTGCGGTTCGCCCTTGACTCCTCGTCAAAGTGCCCCAGCTGCCCTCACGGATGCTGATATTCTTCAGGTTCGTTATGGTCTTACACGAGTCTTTATGTTCCTCTAGGGCGTTTATCTGTCAAACTGATCGGCATCTATGGTCTACAGTATGCCCTTACGCTTGAGCATCTTGAGAGTGCGTTCTACTCGACGGCCCTAGCCAACTACACCGAGTCCGACTTCACCAAGGCCGGTTTCCCGACCTGGGTCCGCAGTCGTTTTGAGGAGGTTGCTCAAGGTGAGCCGGGTTACGAAAATTCGATTTACAAGCTAAATCGTCACTTGATCGAGACTTGTCTGACTCATTGCCTTTCCGTATCCTACAGACGAGGCCGACCACGTCAGCCTACTTACTGCTGGCCTGACCGCTGCCGGTGCTACCCCAGTTGGAGCGTGCAACTACACCTTGTGAGTCACGTTCTGACTCAAGTGAGTTCCTTGTAGGTCTGGTGAGGTAAATGGACTGAAATCCTTGGACATGTAGCCCCGTCACAGATCCCAAGTCGTTTGCCGCGGTTGCAAGCATTCTCGAGGGTATGCATAAGATTCGTACCAACCTCAGCGTATTTGAGTGCCTCAATCGTTGTTCTCCTCTGCTATGTACTAGGTGTTGGGGTGTCTGCCTACCTTGGCGGAGCTAGCTCGATCACCAACAAGCAGTACCTGGTATGTATAACGCACCCTGTCCTTGCCCTCAGGCCTGATATCCCAAGTCACCACAAACTCATTTTTTACCTTCGTCTTAGACCATCGCTGGCTCAATCCTGACAGTCGAAGCCAGACATTCGACCTACGTCCGTGCCGCGGTTGTAGGAGAGTCTGGATTCCCTTCAGCCCAAGACACGGTGCGTCATATAACCTTCAGGTAGTGTCACAGTGCGACAAAATGTGATGATTGGCTAAGCATCGATTTCTCCGTATCAGCCCCTCAATCCCAACCAGGTCTTCACCCTCGCTGCCAGTTTCATCCAACCCGGCTGCCAAACCTTGGCCGACACTAAATTGCCCTTGAAGCCCTTCCCTGCACTCGCTCTCGAAACCAAGGGTGTCCTGGCAGCTGGCCAACAGATCACTTTGACCCCAGCAGCTGGCACCAATGCGACCGGTGACATTTTGTAAGTTTAAGAGTCCCTTTACTTAGGATTTCAATCATCTGAATTACTCACCTTTCTTCATCTGCAGCGCTGTGTTCTATTACGGTTTAAGCAAGACCTCCGTTGCCTGGAAGAACGGTGCCGTCAGCATCCCCAAGGACGCTGCCGGTCAAACCTACGTCATCTTGTCGTCTTCGCAGAATGCCACGGATGCCACCACCATTGCTGGACCAGGTTAGTTTTCGTTTTCAGTAATCTCACACTTGCTCCATCGATTAAAGGCTGACCTGTATTGCACGCTTTCTGTAGCCGTCGTGGAAGTCGCAAACTAAATTTTTTTCCCAACCTTGTGTGATTTTCCATGCTCCTTGTCACTCCGGATACACCTGATGAGGAAAAGTTTTGTCTGGGCTCAATGTTGAATGATTTTTGCGCTTGTGGCAACACTTGTCTATGTTGTTAGTCTGGCCATCTCTTTGCGCCTTCAGGATGAATTTCACATTTGATCACTGAACTAGTCTGAGAGAATGAAGCCAGGGAACCAGAAGAACTTGGGTGAATTTCTTTATTTGAAGTGTCAAAGGTTGGTAAAGCTGCCCCATAGCTCAATACATAGCAAGGTTACACAGTGAAGCCATAAGGATCAGAGGCGTGAACCAAATTTGACACTGCGGTTGTAGGTCCGTTTGTTTTATATATCGCTTTGAGGGAAATTCAAAGTATGAAATGCAAGAAATTCCCGTGTCTCTCTTGATCACCGTTGGGATTGTACAATATCAGGCAATGAAACTTCCCATGTGGGAATTGAATTACCGCTTGCAAAAGGTGCCATTCTCGGGAATGCACTTGAGATAAACAATCGTTGAATCTGTCTAAATAAACCCCGAAAAAAATATTAATCATTATTGGCATGCTGAAGAAGAGGTCTTGATTCTACAGGCTATTTGGTGGGTAAAACATGGGGATGAAGCCTTTAAGCATTTGGGACAACCCAGTGGGTAAAATTGGATCAGAAAAACGAACATTTATCCAAATCATGTTAATGCTTGTCCAAGGAATATCCAAAAAAAATAAAATAAAAAAAAGAGCCTTGCAAAACTTCATATAATCTGTTTTGATTTTCATGAAAAACAACAAACATTCAGGGGGTTTTAGTAGGCTTTAAATTTGTTGGCAAATGAGAAAACTTAAAGTCTAGAGAAGAAATGTCACATACACACAATTTTCTTTGTGATAGTTTCTCAAAACAAAGACTCCAAAAAAAAAGAAAAAATGAAGTTTTTGATGTCCGTCTTGGAAACTGTATAGTGGTGTGTTTTTGGGATCTTTCTTTTTTTTTTTTTTTTTTTTTTTTTTTTTGAAAAGATCCCTTATTTTTAACACAATCCAGATTATTTTGGCCAACATTTTTCGGTTAAAATAGGTGTACTGAATTGTGAATAAAACATGCAAAAAATCTTGAAAGTCTTTCAACAGTTTTTCAAATAGGCCTGAATAGATTTGTGATTATTTCTGTTTTTTTTTTTTTTTTTGAGAAACTATTACATATATAAAACCAATGTAGGTAACAGTTCTTCTCTAGACATTCATTTTCCCACCTGCCAACAAATTTATCAGACCTACTAAAACTCCTTGAATAAAATTCAAAACACTGCCAAGATATTTGTATCGGATGAGCCTATCCGATGTTCTATCACCCCGAGATATGCGATGCAGTGTCAGTAGGATTAGGTGCGATGGAATTACACTGCAATATGGTGTCAGAGCATTAGATACCGATAGTAATTCCATCGCACCTAATCCTACTGACACTGCATCGCATATCTTGGGGTGATAGAACATCGGATAGGCCCATCCGATACAAATATCTTGGCAGTGAAACAGCTTTGAAAGTTAAGGAAGGCTCTTTGATGGTTTTTCTAGAGTTTCCTTGAAAAATTTCAAGTAACATAATTCGGACACATGTCCATTTTCTGATCCAATTTTATCCACTGGGTTGTCCCAAATGCTCAAATGCTTCATCCCTATGTTCTGTCCACCAAAAATCTGCAAAATCAAGACCTCTTCTTTAGCATGGCAAGAATCATTGATGATTATTTTTTCAGACACATTCAAATGTCATTTATATCAATTACATTCCAGAAAATGGCATTTGTGCCATTTTCCTGGCAAGAATTCATTTCCATACTTGGGAATTAACTTAAAGCCTTCAGGGAGGTGATTCAAAAAACAAATTTGGCTTGAAATCACATTCTTTCTTAGGGATAGGGCAGTTCAAACTTTTCCAGAGTTGGAAATCAATCTCACTCCAGTTTCTAAATCAAACCTTTTCAAAGGAAGTTTGGGAAGGTAAACTTTGCCTGAGAGCATTGACTCTAAAAAAAAAAGTAAAAAAAAAAAAGTTGTTGTATCAAGTAAAATGTGGCCTTTTCTTTTTGCCATTATGATTTAAGAAGATGATTATGTGGTAATAACTTCAAGTCATTGATTATGGAGTTTTCTTTCAATTCTCATCATGTCCAGGTGCATCCCAAACTCTCAAGTGATCAAGTTGGGTATGGATGAACTTCAGGTGTCATGAATGAGAACATATCAAAGCACTTCTTTTGAAAAACAAAGCCTCTCACTCTTGGCCCAACATGAAGATATCTGGAAAATGGTCCAGCTCATTATGAAAGTCTTGAAAAATTTTGAGGAATCTCAGTAATGTTTTTATGTTAGTTTATGCTTCTAAAACATACTCTATACAATCAAATTTTGGCCCATACTGTGTACCTATTTAGCCATAGTTGTCCTCTTCATTATTCTACAGCCCATCTCACTTGGCCACTATGTCCCCATTGACTTGCCTTGCTTATTGCAGCAAGACCAAAAAAAATCACATTCAATGGCTATCTGCTTGGAAAGGGTGGCCTGATGTCTGGAAAGAGGGTTATCCAAGAGGACTGAAAATAGCTACTTGTTATGTCAGCACTCATGACTCTCCAGGCTTTTATTCTGTGCCCTTGTATTATCCACTCAAATAGTCCTGTTTCTCTGGGTAGGTGTGTTTGGACATTCTGGCCTCTCCCATAGATCCTAAGTGTACAAATAGAGCCCTCACCCTCCCCATAGTTCCCTTCTTTATATATCTTTTCTTAACTATCAAATTCACTCACCCCTCTTCATCTACAGTGCTGTGTTCTATTATGGTTTGAGCAAGACATCTGTTTCCTGGTGTCAGCCCTGAGGACTGCTCAGCAGTCCCACAGACTGTCAAACACCAGTTACAGAGATTACTTTAATAGTACACATATAAATACAAGCATAACACAAAGATTACATATAGTACACATGTAAACACAAGTGTAATGCACAGATTACATATAGTACTAATAAGAATACATATGTAATACCAAACCTGAGGAATGCTCAGCAACCCCACAGAGTGTCAAACACATTTTACAGAAAGTCCTGTAAGAGTAAAGAGGTGTAGATAGCAATGTAACATAAGATTACATATAGTACTAATGAAAGTACATATGTAATCATGAGAGTAAAACAACATTGGATGTATGTACACATATGTAATGATGAATAATCACAGCACAGGCTCAGTATCAAGAGCCTTAAGTATGTACTTACAACAGGAATGGATACACAACACTGTAATAAGTACTCAACCACAAGTTGGCCATCAGCCTAATAGTGAGGGACAGTCCTGAGGAAAGGATATATAAACTCTCCCCTCAGGCCAGGAGTTGGTTCATCCCCCCAACCTTTTACCACAACACCTAATATAGCATAATAAGCACAACATTGAGGATACTTTTAAATAAGATATCTGCTCAATAGGGCATGGTGCTATAGGTGTAGTATAAGGGGTTCACCCATAGGTTGGCAGACCTTGCTCCAAGACACCCTTGTCTGTGAGGACTTACAAGGGTTAGAGCTAAAGAGCACCCTAGTTTGTAAAAGACAGATCAGAGTGGGGTGTTACTAGTGCCTAACTGTAACTCTGATCCCTGAGTGAATGATATGGATCCCAGACCCAGTCCTCCCAAATCCTCATCCTTGAGGTCAACTAGCTGCAGTCAGTACTTGGGGGATTCCCAGTACCACTGGCTCAAGTTGTTAATAAGGGTACCCCAGAACCCTTCAACCAACAAAGCTTAACCAGATAGGTAGCCTCCCAGAGCTACCCTCACTAACAGGACTAATAAGCCAGTTAAAGGCTTTCTCAGGAAGGAACTAGTCTTTAGACTACCCCTTCCTAAAAATTCTAGCCAGGAGGTAGCCTGACAGAAGCCACCCCCTGACACCTGGAATAACGGGGCTGTCAGCATCCCCAAGGATGTTGCGGGTCAGACCTATGTCATCTTGTTGTCTTCCCAGAATGCCACAGATGCACTACCAACATATTTTCATCACATGGAAGCTTGCTATGTAACATAGCATGTCTTCATGTGATACTATGGACCATTTTTCAAGGTCCCTACCTTGGAAAATAGATGTATTGCATCGCATCTTGGCTTGCTATGTGACATAGCATGCCTCTATGCGATGCAATTTTCTTGGCAGTGATGCTACCACCATTGCTAGACCAGGTTGGTTTTCTCAATTAGTTTCTTTGTCTTCTTGGTATCGCCAAGTTGACAAATTGTCTGGATCTTTCTCAGCTGTTGTAGAGGTCGCAAATTGATTGGGAATTTTGCTTGAAGCTGCTGTACAAACCATGGACAACTTGATCAGTAGGGATATCACTTAGAAGAGCTCTCTTAGATTGGTCTTGCACCATTTTCCAAGCTTTTGATACCTTTTGGCTTTCTTTTTTCCCGCCTCGCGATCTTTTCTGTATGTTTGGGGCAGTTTTTGTATTGTTGTGTACCTCTTTTACACTGCCAAGATATTTGTATCGGATGGGCCTATCCGATGTTCTATCACCCCAAGATATGCGATGCAGTGTCAGTAGGATTAGGTGCGATGGAATTACTATCGGTATCTAATGCTCTGACACCATATTGCAGTGTAATTCCATCGCACCTAATCCTACTGACACTGCATCGCATATCTCGGGGTGATAGAACATCGGATAGGCCCATCCGATACAAATATCTTGGCAGTGTTAACAAACTTTGATTGAAGGGAATTATCCGGGTATCTTGGGTGGAAGATACATTTTGACATGCAATGATTTTTCACCTGAAAAGTTAACAAGGATGGATGTTGGGGCATTGATGTAATTCGATCATTTTACTTGCCTGCGGGCTATCTTCGATGAAGTAGGGATTGGTTGGTCTCCTCCCTCGGATGGAGGAAGACAATGGCAAGGACATGAATGCAAAAAAGTTAGTTGGTGAAGGATGTGGTGGGGATATCTGGTAAACAAATCAGTGTATGATAGATAATGGCACCTTTTCTTGCATGCGTCATGGCAAGGGAAAGCATTGGGTACTGTAAAATATTTATAAAGTGTATTGTTTTTGTACGTAGCCTACGAACGCAGGATGGAATGCTTATGACATGTGTACTGTACCGTGCTACAGTGATCGGCAAACTGCGAGCAGGCGCGACCGACGCGATCGTTCTCACATCACTCTCACCGCATGCAAACAGCTGACCCCAGAAATTCCACATCACACGGATGTAGAAGCAGCAGCTGAATGGCTGCTATTACGTCAACTTGACCATCAAAAGCTACGATCTCAAGAATCATCACCTACAATACTTAATAGTCCCTTGTTCTTTTGCATCCATCAACCCACCATCGATACAAAGAAGCCCAATCCCTAACTTGAAGTTTATCACCATGGAAATTTCCTTCGAGCGATGTACCTGTCCGGCTTGCCTTGTGAATACAATTACTGATGAAGAAGGTAACATGACCCCTGGTACTTATGTCCATCCGAGTACACGAAGAAACCATTTAGCCAAAAGGCAAGCTGTGATTAATCAGGAAATTGATCTTGCGAATTCATTCAAGAAAATAAGCCTTCAAAACTCACCTAAGGTACCTTCAACCTCTGCAAGGAATGATCCCGAAGCTGTTGTGGAACCGGAAGTTTTAATTGAGCCATGTAAGTGTCGGATTAATTTTCTCAAATTGATTTCATCTAAATACTTACTGAATCGAACTCTTTCAGCTTTTGTTCTTTTTTTTATTGCATGGCTTCATTTAATCTGCGGGCTCAGTCACCAGAGGTGCCAACAGGCCATAGTCTATATCACCTATATCATCAAACATATTCATCAACTCAAGCGTCAAGTAGATTTTCACGATCAGATTCCAAAGGATATACATACAATTACCAAGCACCTCGGATTGGACGTTGAGCTCGAAGAATTTGTCTGCTGTAAAAAATGTTATTCGCTTTATGATATTGAGGTCGCTCCATTCGAATGCACCTATCAAGTAGTGTCTGATGCAGATGCCTGTGCTGAAGACCTATTTTCTCCTCTTACATTCAGAGAAAGTGACGGTGTGCCAAGAGCTAGCGAACATACCCCCAAGCGCCCTCAAGTTCAATTAATACCTCATGCAACAAATCCAGCAAGTGTATTTATCTTTCAGT
>MU167235.1:427253-447205 GCA_015951145.1 Cronartium quercuum f. sp. fusiforme G11 | reverse complement strand
ACAGTTATCCTCAATGTTTGTGCTAGTGGTTCTGTTTTGGTGTGTGTGGTAAAAGGTGAGGAGAGGAGCCCACTTCTGAGCAGGAAAGGAGGGTTTATATACCTTTCAGGCTCTCTCCTCCTCACTCTTAGTATATGGGCTGGCTTGTGGTTCCAGCTCATGCTATTACATGGCCATGTGGGCCAGTCTGTGGTTTTTGTTACTCTAGTGGCAGGGCCTGCTAATTGGCTCCTGTCATAAGCATATTATGCTTATGACTCTTGAAACTGAGCCTGAGGTGTGGCTTGATTGTTACACTGCTCATTACATACATTACACTACTTATTACATATGTAGTACCTATGTTACACTATGGTCCTACATGTGTACATTACTTATTACACTTATTATTCCTGGTCACCATGTGTGTACCTATCTGGTTTCAGTCTGTGGGACTGCTATGCAGTCCTCAGGGCTGACACAGTGTCAAGAGCCATGTAGAGTAAACATTAATACAGCAAGTGAAACACTTGACACAACCTAAACATATATCCAAGTAGATCAAACTCTTGTTTCAAGTTATACCCTTCTAAAGAAGGAAAGAGCTGAGCTCAGGGTATATAAATCTCCCCCTCCTAGCTCAGGGGCCTAGTTCTCTGTCCTCACCTTTAACCACCAACACCTATACTGAACATCAGCACACATTGAGGATTATCCATTAGGAATTCAGCTCAATAAGTGCATTGTTCATAAGGTGAAAAGTAACCAAGGTCACACACCTGGTAGTCCTCTTCCCTTGCCTACCCAGAGTGGTCACTTGGACTTCTGGAGATTTCCCAAGTGTTACAGGAGAAATGACCCAAGCAAGTTCTAAGAGATAGTCTAATAACTTATCCCTTGCTTTGTAAGGGTGAAAGTTAATCTTTCATCTCTAAGGGTCTTCCAATAAAGAGATGACCTTAGTAATCTCCCAGTTGGAGCAACTATCAACAATCTGCCTAAGCCATAAGTTTTAAAATAAATTAGTCCTTGCACTTTTGGCATAGTCAACTATATCTTGCTCTAAGTGTTTGATGAGAACACATCTTTGACCTGATGAGGGTCAATTGATAAAGCTCTAAGTGAGCAAGGACTTGGCGGAGATAGTCAATGCCAAAAAGAAAGAATACAGACCTAATGAAACAGGTCGAGTCTAGAAAGAAGAAAAACTTAGTCACTTGAAGAGGAAGAGATAAAAAGAAGTGGATGCACTCACACAGACAGAGTCAATAAGATCGATGAGGAAAAGAGACTCTGTTCATGTGCAATGGATACCAGAATATAAAGACACAGCAAACCACATACATAGAAAAAGGAACAAAAATGATGCAATCCACCTTTGACCTCACACACCATAAGCTAACCTGTTCATAAGACAATGCACACCCAATCCACCTCATAAGCTAAACTGAGCATAGCACAATGCACATAACAAGAGAGAAAGAACAAAAAGATGTCATGTGTATCACTAATAATAATAAAACTGAGGATGACTGTCAATTGCACTGCCAAGATATTTGTATCGGATGGGCCTATCCGATGTTCTATCACCCCAAGATATGCGATGCAGTGTCAGTAGGATTAGGTGCGATGGAATTACTATCGGTATCTAATGCTCTGACACCATATTGCAGTGTAATTCCATCGCACCTAATCCTACTGACACTGCATCGCATATCTCGGGGTGATAGAACATCGGATAGGCCCATCCGATACAAATATCTTGGCAGTGTTGTTATCTTGAGAATAGAGAATGCAGAACTAGACTGTACATTAACATAAGATTGGTTGACTCCAACAAGCAAACCCTCTTATTAGAGGTCAACTAAATGTAGTCTACACTTGAGGGTATCAGTGTAGACATTTGTCAGTGAGTTATTTCTTGGAAGAGTCCTTACAGGCTCTTCTTCATCAGTTATAGTCAAGAGGTTAGCCTCAAAGAAGCTCATCTCTGACAAGAAGATATATTCCTTCAGCAAGACTTTCTCAGAAGTTTAACTATTGACACATAGGCACCTTTGGGTTGTAGATATGATTGGTACCAACACAGAGCAATTGGGTTTGGGAAGTGCTTATTCTGAATTGGACTCACTTTTCAATGTTTCTCTAGTGACACCTTACTCTGACTCAGTCATGGCAGGACAAGTACCCTTGACAACTCCACCAAATTTGAAGAGCCTTCCTCATGTTTGAGACTGGTGCCACATTTCCAGAATTCTTCATTACCGGAAGCAAGGGATGGCTAATTGCCAAGTATCTATTAAAAGGGGTCAATGAGACTCTAGCAGACAATATGTGGATTCCTTTGACTGATATTTTAAGGGACCTCAACAAATATATTATCAACCAAGACCCTTCTTTCCTCTTTACTTTTGAATAACTGAAGACGTTGCTAGGGTATCAAAATCTTGGGTACCAAAGAGGCCAAATCAGTTTGTACAGCATCTGTAGACATGTAGGTGCAGAGGATATGTACATGGACTTTTAGATGTCACCTCTGTGTCAATTACTTTACTGTGACCCGACCTTTCATGACTCGGGTCCAGACAGGATTAAATTTGAATGCTGATTTAATGAGTGAATTTTGTTTTTTTATGAGTGAACCTTCATTTGAGAAAATTACCTAAATTGGTTCATTTTACTTCATCTCTCAGTCTCTTTTTTATTTTTATTTTATTTTATTTTATTTATTTGTTATTTGTTATTTGTTATTTTTCTTTATTTTTAGCTAGACTACCACTTTCTCAATTTATTGAACGCTCTCTGATTTCTCCTCTGATCGAACTTGAAAATGGTATATGAACCACCACCACCACCTTATCAAAATTCTGATTCAACCAGTCCAATTTTGGAATCTAACCATAAATCCATCATTAATCCAATTCCCTTCTTACCACCTACTCCACCTCATTCACCACCTAATCTAACTGATCATCATTTTCAATTTCAATCTAAATCCATCTCCACATTTCATCAACCCATTCACACTCAAACTCAAACGTCTCAATCCATACAACTTCATGAACACGTTCCATCTCGTCGTCTTCCTTACGAAATGTCAACGACACCGCTCATATCTCAACATTCGCACTTCCCTTCAACCTTTGGTACTTCTTTACCTTTAATTCAACCTGAATATCAACATCATCGTTCATCTTCTCCTCAGTCTCATTGGGATGGTACTCTCTCAGCTACACTCACTGCTTCCCTAAATCGATTCAGAAATTTACTCTTTGACTCTGAATATACAACCATCTCAACTCAATCCGAACCATTTCCATTCTCATCTCAAGCTAGGTCTTTCATCTCATTTTCAATCAGACGAATTTTCACGGGTCCAATAAGCCATTTATCAAGATCCTCTATCAGATTTGGTTTATTATGTTGCCTTTGGTATGGATCATCAGCCTTATCATCTAATACAGGAAAAGCTATCTTGAATAGATTCAAGTATCCAATCACACTTACAATAGTTCAATTTGGATTTGTTGCAATTTGGTGCGCTCTATTCATTTCTATACGTGAAGGTTTGGTCGGTAAAAGATTTAGTGGAATCAAGTCTAAAAGTTTAGGTGGATTTTGGGGTATTAAAAAACCTACTAAATCAACTATCCATGGTACTTTAACCATGAGCTTATTCTCAATCACTGGCCATATCTTTAGCTCAATGGCTATTGCTAGAGTACCTGTGAGCACGGTTCATACTATCAAAGTGAGTCATTTACTCTTCTTTAACTATCTACAAATATGTTTCTGTTACCTGATCTTGAAACAAATCCTCATCTTAATCTTTATAGGCACTTTCCCCACTCTTTACTGTAATTGCATATGCTGGTTTATTTGGGGTCAGATATGGTTTCGCAACTTATTTCTCACTTCTACCTCTTACTTTGGGAGTCATGTTGGCATGTTCATTTGACCTTAGAGCCAATGGTACTGGATTCTTATGTGCTCTAGGTAGTACAATCATCTTTGTATCACAAAACATTTATGGGAAAAAACTATTACCGCAAGAGAACGACGAGTCGAAAGGATTAACGAATAAATCATCGAGTAGTAGTAATAGTAACGGAAAGATGGATAAGCTCAACTTATTGTTTCATTCTTCAGCTATAGCTTTCCTTCTCATGATCCCGATATGGATTTGGTTCGACCTTATCTCAATCTTTACGCTTTGGTTAGATCCGATCTCGAATCTCAACCTTTCGTCTAACACTCATCAAAACTCAACTTCATCAAGTTTAATGTTTTACTTCTTTTGTAATGGCACCGTACATTTTACTCAATGCATCTTGGCCTTCTCAATCCTCTCACGTACTTCACCAGTGACTTACTCGATAGCTTCATTAATTAAGCGTATAGCAGTAATTTGTATAGCTATCGTTTGGTTTGGTCAACCAGTTTCAAGTATACAAGCATTTGGAATGTTACTTACTTTCTCAGGTTTATACATTTATAATCAATCAAAATCAGCTATAGACAAAGGAGAACTTAAAAGAGGAAAATTTGAACGTAAACATGATTTACTCTTACCCCGTACACAAATTGATGTGAATGATTTATCATTAAATAATAGTGAAAGTGATGAAGATCCAATCAAACCTTATCGCAAACTTACAACTGAAATTAAACCTGCTAATTTTTTACCTTTGACAACAAACTCATTACAATCCATCAATACTACAACTTTAGCAACTTCAACTGCTCATCGTGTTCATAATTCTCCTAAGGGTTATAATACAAATTCAAGTAAATATCAATCAGGTAGCGTTTCATCAACCAAAGGTTTACCCTCAGTATTCAAACCAGTTCCAGTTCGTTGAAAGAGTTGATTGATTGATCATTAATTTCAAAGTGAAGAATAAACGCCTAATCAAGTTTGACTCAAGTGGGACTGGTGAATATATCAATTGAACATTTTCTGCTTTTTTTTTTCTTCTTCTTCTTATCTCTTATAGCTTTCCTTATCAAACTCATTTGAGAAGGGAAGTCTTTTTTTATTCGAATTTCAATATGCTCCCCCTTTTTCTCTCTCTCTCTTTTCCTAAACCTTTCCCCAAATCAATTTGGATGTAACCTTTTTTGGTATTTAATTTCGTAACAGCTTGATTTTCTTTCCTTTCTCCACAACTCTTCAAATTCGATCTGTGCCTTTGTATTTGCGTGTTTTTGTTTTTCTTTATTCTATTTTTTTTTCATAGATAGTTAATCCATTTTGATAGTCTTGAATCTCTTTTTGATGATTTTTTTTTTAACATTGTTTTTAAAACTTGGATAGTCATCTAGTTTTCCTTTTTCACTTTTCTCCTCTGACTAAGGTAGGGTTTGAGTAGGATTTCATTTTGATTAGAATTCATTGGACATTTTACATATATAATGATGACTTAACAAACTCAGATTACATAGATTTTTTTGATGTGTGATAAGATTTTGTCTAGTACAGTCAAACCAACAAGAAGAAGGACAAAAAAAGAAAAAAGTTGATAAAAAGCTTTTCTCTCTCTCTCTTTTTTTTTTTTTCGAAAGGTGGAATAAATTCGAAGGTGATTTCATATAACAAATGGGCAAAGCCAAGGGAAACAAAAAAGTGTGAAAGGGATTTTGAAATTGAGAAGTAAGATATCTCTGGGAGTCACGTGGTAGGCGCGCTTTTTCGAGCGCTCAGAAGGCGGCGCCCTCAGATATTATATATATAAACAAAAACAATTTTTGGAGGTACTGATTCATTTTACTTATGTAAGGGCATTTTTTTTTTTTTTTTTTTTTTTTTTTTTTTCTTAACGTATATACATATTTTAAATCAACTGTAGTTAATGAACAGTAGGTAAAAGTCTTTCCGAGAGTTAAATTTTCATACTTTTGAACAATTTTTCTATTTTTTATTGATTTATTTATTTGATAATCTACATAGAATGTACATAAACTTGTTTTATTTTTTAAGTATAATACTTCAAATAGTGTGTGTGTGTGATGATAACAACATGAATCGATTAATTAATTAATTAATTTATTTATTTATGTATATATGTATGTATGTACCTTGTGGTGATCCTAGAAAAAAAAAAAAAAAGAAGTATTGGAATCGAAATGTGTGATCTCATTAAACTTTTATATGAAACACGATAAATGTTAAGAATCGTGCTGGTGTTAGACATATAAAACGCTGTCCATTGTTTCCCAACCTTGGAAGTTGGCGGAACCTAATAGCTCAACTAGATTCATCTCTAGTTTATCAGGATAAAACAAAAGTCGTAAGGGGGTGGGGTCTAATATATAGATTTTTCCCTCTACACCTTCATCTTCTGTAAAATTCAAGATTAATCATATTTCAAAAGCCAATTACTAAATTTCTGGATTGTGAAAGCAAAACAACAAAACAAATGTCGTTTAAGAACTTAAGTCAAGTTAAAAAAATTGTAATATAACATTGATACCTAAAAAAAAAAAAAAAATTCAATTTCAATTCTCAACCAATCACTCTACTTAATTTTTGAATTGAGTTTAATAATCCATCTCCATTCTTTACTACCGCCGCATACATGGCGTTTTTACCATCAGGTCTTTTAGTCTCTACAATTCCATTAACTTTATCAATAGCACAATTTAATCTACCAGCAGCAATAAAACGTGACAGTTCCCTAAAAAAAGAACAGAACCACACCATTATCATTTCGATTCAGTTTCAAATAAAATCATATTTCAGAAAGATGAAATCAAACTTACGCATCGATAAATTGTTCAGTGACACCAAAGGCATGAGCCATACTCTTGATGCTTACGCTACGATAACTTTCAAGAAGTTGACTATAGGCTTTGATGCGCATTTCACGTACATAAAAGCGAGTGTGGATTGAAAGTAGACGAGAGGGTAAAAGGTAGACTTGCTCGACAGCGGCTAATTCGACAAAAAACTTGTCATACTCAGTGTTGTAAATTGATGACACAAGTGGGTGAATGTGAGGCCTTTCGGAAATGATTTGAACCACTTCGGGAGCTTCAATGATCTAAGTAGGTAAAAAAATAAAAAAAATCAAGTTTATTTTTTGGTCAAAAGGTTCAAGTGGGAAAACTTTTTCTTCTTACTTTTTTCTTCATATCCTTTCGTTCAAGTGCCAAGGCTGAAGAGATCACGGTGAGGGTAATAAAGTCTTCATAGCTTAAGAGTTCGGTAGCCGTGAAGGTACTGAGGGTGTCGAGGAGGAGAGGGGTTGCTTGTTTGAAGTCACGAACGGCCATGAAGTTCATAGCTTGGTATACCTTCAAACGATTCCTTCGATCCCAGTCTCCTCCAGAGTCAACTAACCTAATGAAAAGATCGAAGTGAGGGTGAAGACGAATGAACAAACGAGCATAAGAAAAAAAAACAAAAAAACAAAGAGCTCACTCCTTGGTCTTTACAATTTGTTCATTAATAAGTTGATGGTCCGTATAAAAGAAACCGACTCGAATCAATCCCAGTCGAAGATCAATCTTACTACCTAATCCCGCTTGTTTCTTAAGTGCTTCCTCGAACGCAGTCACGCATTTCTCTTGCTCCGCTCCAATCTTCGATAGGTAAAGCGCTTTGGTCCGTAGTAGGTCTGATACCTCTGTCTCTCCCAAGTTCTCGATCGCATCCTTAAGTTTCACCTCTATTGATTCTAATGTCTCTGTATTCTTTTGCTTCAATTTAGGTATGAGATTGGCAGGTAGTGTAGAAAGGAAGATGGGGGCGATGGTGGATGAGTCATGGGCGAGAATAGATTCGAGGAAAGGTCCCATTTCTACGTAGTGAGATTAAAAGCAATGATGAGTTTTTGATTGGATGATTAGACATGAGAAATGACTGACCGTCTTTTTCTATGCCCTCGATCAAGTCCTTGGCAGCCTGAGAGTGAAGGTGAGATCGGCTTGGCTGAGAGAGTACATAACGACGCTCTTGTTGTAAGAGATTAGGAATTGGAAGTGGGCTAGCCTCATCGGAAGGAATTGGAGTTGATGTTGAAGGGTTTGATGACATTTTATTTTACCAGGTGAAGCTAGAAGTTGATGGGTGATGAGAAGTGTGGGATGAATTAAAATTAAATTAAATAAAATTAAAAATTAAATCGAGAGACGCGTCATCGATCGATCGAAGGTTACGTTACACCCCTGTACCCGAAATTATCATCACTCAACCCTCAAAGAAACTCACGACCTCAACTTCAACTCATCCATCATGTCCACCCTTGAAAAAATCGAAGGTCTCATCAAATCAGATCCTAAAAAGGCCGAGACCGAGCTCATCCAGGTCATCTCACAACCAGTCGGTCAGTCTTTCCTGCAACTATTTCCTTTTACATCTCTCTGAAGGATCTATCTAATCTATTTGACGATCGTAGATTCCAAGGATGAAGCCAAATTACGAGCGAAGGAGAGTGCCCTCATTCGACTAGGAGAGCTCTATCGCGATAATAAGTAAGGAAGAAATGATATGAGGGCCAGACGAAACAAAACACATGCCTGAATAGACCTACCCATTGATAGGAACCCCGATGGACTCGCCAACGCTATCCGTTCATGTCGATCCTTCATGAACTCGATTGCAAAAGCGAAGACAGCGAAATTGGTTAAAACACTCATCGACTTCTTCTCTGCTAGCCCACTAAATCAACATCCTCAGTCTTCCCACATTCAAATCGTCATCACACGTGAGAATATCGAATGGGCTCGAGCTGAGAAAAGAGTATTCTTACGTCAAAGTTTAGAAATCAAATTATGCGGTTTATTATTCGAGACTAAGCAAACTAAAGATGCTCTCGGATTGATTGCGAACTTGTTAAAAGAACTTAAAAAGTTGGATGACAAGATGATCTTGACTGAAGTTCATTTATTAGAAAGTAGAATTCGACATGCGCTCTCAGACCCTCCTAAAGCCAACGTATGTACTTGCTTGTCTACTACCCTCCCTCATTTTTGTTTTATCTGAGTCAAAGACTTGCGTGTTTGCCTCCTCAACTTCTTATATTCTAGGCTGCCTTGATCTCCGCCCGAACCGCAGCAAACTCTATTTACTGTCCTCCACACCTCCAAGCTCAGCTGGACATGCAATCGGGTGTTCTCCATGCAGAGGGCAAAGACTACAAAACTGCGTAAGTGTCTTATTTATTTATACCTGTATCGGATATTAAACCATCCATGTTCGAAAGTCGCTGATGATGATGATCATCTTGTGGTTTTTATTTTTTATTTTATTTTTATTTTTTGTACTTTATTTTTTATTTTTTGATATGGTTATACATCATAGATACTCTTACTTCTTTGAAGCCCTCGAAGGTTTCTCAAGCCAAGATGATCCTCGAGCATCTCTAGCTTTAAAATGTATGCTAATGTGTAAAGTGATGTTAAACCTGGTCAGTTGAAAATATCCAACTCACGCGAGAGTATCAAGTTAAGGAAGTCTGATGAGTTTTGCCTCGGATAGCCTGAGGACGTGTTAACGATCCAAAGCTCAAAGTTGGCACGCAAGTACACGGGTCGAGGTACGGAAGCTATGCAAGCTATTGCTAAGGCTCACCAAGACAGAAGCTTGGCCGGTTTCGAGGAAGCCTTAAAGACCTATAAAGCCGGTGAGCAGGCCTTTTAGAATTTTTATACTACATCCCCTCCCTCTTTCGAACTATGCTGATGTTGTGTTCGGTGATACAGAGCTCTCGGATGACCCGATCGTCCGTAATCACCTCTCAGCTCTCTATGACACCCTCCTCGAACAAAACTTGCTTAGGATCATCGAGCCCTACTCTCGACTGGAACTGGGTTTCATCGCTCAAGAAGTCAAGCTTCCACTCCGAGATGTTGAAGCTAAACTCTCGCAGATGATCCTCGATAAGGTCTTTGCTGGTATCCTAGATCAAGGCGAGGGATGTTTGGAGGTATTTGAGGAAGTCGTACAGGAAAAAATGTATGAAGATACTTTAGAGACTTTGAAGCAGATCGGAAGCGTAGTGGAGTCGTTGTATGCGAAGGCACAGAAGTTGGGTCAATGATTGAACTGTAACACTACAACTTGGTCACATCACTCACAACTGAACAAAACACACTTATGACTGAAATACAAAGGTAGTAAACAAAGGGAAAACTCATGTTACTCAGATTGGAGAGAAGGAGATGTGAAGGCGGATGAGTGTTGAGTAAAATTAAAGTGGATACATGTATATACCTCAACATCCCCCCTGCTCAACACTCATTCACCAGAAAGAGTTGTGTCATTCTTACTAGAGGGAAGGTTGTTGGCTGTGATTTGTGATAGCTCATTGGGGGCTATCTTTCCTATCAGAAACTACATCAATTCAACATGTCTCTAGGTGGGTTTTTGGTAAGGAAATCGGCAGGCATTGATTTTGTGTTGATGTTTTTGGTGGAAATTTGGGAGTTGAGAATGATTTCTGGTAGGAAATGATGGCATATGTGGATGTGCTTGGTTTGTGCATTGGAGGTGGCTTTCTGTGATTGAAGAACTGTGTTATTGTTGTTGTTGACAAAGGCTTGTAGGGAGAAGATGAACAGAGGAAACATGGAGACTTTTGCAAAATAAATAAGAAACCATTTGACAAAGACCATGAACATTGGTTTGCACAGCCACCAAGTGCCATGTACTTGGCCTCAGTTGTGGATAGAGCAACTGTGATTTGACAAACCTTTTCCATAAGCCCAGGTTTCTTCCAAGTGTAAAAACATATCCAGTGGTAGCGCATCTGGAGCCAGTACATGTGGCATAATCAACATCAGCACAAGCTTGTAGTCCAAAAGGGTCTAAGGTGTGGAAACCAAACAAAACACCACCTGATAAAGTCTTGAACATAATATCAAAATTTTCATTTTATTTAATTTTCTTTTTCTTTTTCCTGGCACACTCCCACATCTGTATTTGTGGCTTTTCAAACCCTATTCATCCTTTTTCTAAATCTCACTCATTAAGACTTAATCCCCACAAGCATGTCCATATACCTGACAGAGACCAACCACTTTGAGATCTGATTCTTTTCCCTGTCAATTGCTTTTCTCTGTAATTGAACAAAGTGAGGATCTCAAGAGTGTTAGGTATAACACTGGATTGAACTGAATAAAGTTCATTCTCTGTTTTCTGTCACATAACACAGAAGATGCTTGACAGCTTTCCAATGTCTTGTGGTATACTTTGATGAGAAACAAGCAAGGTTGGATACAGCATGTTGCAGATTGGGACAAGTGTGGATGGCAGCCCAGTTGAGACAATAGATGGCTTGTTGATAAAGAAAATGAGCAGCAGCATGTGTTTTGTCAACAGAACCCAGAGCCAACTCAACAGAGGCAGGAAGAGGAGTAGGGAAAGTGTTACAATGTGACCTGTCAAATTTGTCAAGCATGTTGTGGGATCTCTAGAATAAATCTAACAGAAACTGGGTAGGTAAAAGGAAGAGGGGTTTCAAAGCAAGGGTAATACCATAAGAGAGAGAATCACTTACTATTGAAGGAAATGATTGCAAGTTGAGAGGAAGGAGACTGGTAGTGAGAGATGCTCAAGAGACATAATTGTAAGGATCAGAGGATTTTACTCTTATCTGTAAGAGACTTCACTGTAAAGCTATTATCTTTAACATAACTATTCTAATGTCTTGACACAATCCTCTTGATGGACCAACTGATAGCAACACTAATATAAAAGTAATAGCAATGACTATAAAATGATGGTGAATGAGAGTTTAACTGCTAAGGCCCTTCCCTGTGTCAGGGCTGAGCTACAGTGAGGCTGAGCTCCTGACTAGAGTGATTGGTCAAAGGGCTTCTTGAAGCCTTCAACCTACAACTATAAACTAAAAGTCTACACTACTGGTACCCCCAGGTGTAGACTGCACCGCCAAGAAAATTGCATTGCATAGAGGCATGCTATGTCACATAGCAGGCCAAGATGCGATGCAATAGGTCTATTTTCCAAGGTAGGGACCTTGAAAAATGGTCCATAGTATCACATGAAGACATGCTATGTTACATTGCAAGCTTCCATGTGATGAAAATATGTTGGCAGTGACAGTAGTGTAGCAGGGATCAATTAACCCAGGGGTGGTTGAAGATTATAGGGTGTCCAAGTAGTCAGTACTTGATCCAGAAACACATCTAAAGTTATGAATAAAGGGGAAACAAATCCTACTGACTCTTGTTTTACTTCTAGAGGGTGGATTTGTCAAAATGTAGAGGATTTGGGTGTGGTAGAGATCTAGGATATTTAATCAAGCAAGAAATTAATCAGATGGCTCTAATAAAGAAGGGTGATCACAAAATTAGACTTCTAGAAATGGAAATAGACAACTCTACTAATAATCCTTAGAATATAAGGGGGTATGTTCAAATGTATACTTCTAAGTATAGGTATTTCTTTGATGAAGTGGTAAGTGATGATGATTAATTACCACAAGCAAAGGGATGCTCTTTTATAGATGTTCTGAGGCCTAGAAGGTACTCACAATTTTGTGTATTCAATTCAAATCAAAGACTTTCTCATTGTAGAGTACATTTGATTTCCCTATTTCATGATTACAGTAGTTATTCAACTAGTAGTCTTAATCTATCTTGTTTGGACCAATAACAAACCTTTTATTACTCAAGGTCAAGGATGGAATAAACATCTGTAGTTTGTTTGGTGACAAGATGGATTAATTCCCCCATTGAATCTTGGGATTGATGTATTTCAAATAGTATTCTATATGTACTATGTGTAATTCCTTATTTATACAACTGTACATGATGTGACAGGTTCATGTGAGTGTTCCTGTCCATCTTGTAATTGAATTACATATCTGTCAGTTGATCTGTCAGTAAATCAACACTGTGTAATCCTTTGTATTACTTGAGGATCAGTGCATAGTTACCAGTACTGTATTACATATGTCACTAGTACAGCTACAGTACATTGGATGAAATTTCCTCAGAGTAAAACATATGTTTAATTGATGGAACTGTCATTATTCCAACTGTAGCTCTAAAACTACACTAGCTAGTCAGTATTGAAGTTCTACAGTACATTTGTTCAAGATATGTTGTTTGTATTCTTATTTATTTAGATATTAGAGTTATCACTTAACTCTAACATGAGACTATAGGTTATTTATCCTGCAGAGTCTGAATCCAGTATAATATTACACTTATTACTTATCCATTATCAGTGTACACATCCATGTAACATATTTACACATAGTTTACAGTGTAAATTGTGTCTTTTCTGTGTTTCTTGTACTTTGTAGCTATAGGTTATTTTACACATAGTTTCTATTACTGGAATAATAACATGTAGTTTACATATGGTTAACATATGTACTAGTTACAGTAACATGTTTATGCATGTTACAGTCTTAATTATAACTCTTCTGTCTTAGCTGTAATATGTAACTATATGTAATCTTGCATGTAGTATCCATTTCTGTAATAATAATCCTCAGTTGTTAAGTACAGTATTGTGTTTATACTCTTGAAACTGAGTATGAGTTGTAATTGCCCTTGTTAGTCCATGGCACTTTGGTGCTCAGGGCTGACAATACAGGAGATGAAACATGTATCACACATAAGCATGATACCCCTTTGTTCCAACCCCTGTTTCAAACAAACCCTTTTGAAGAGGGAAAGAGCTGAGGTTAGACTATATAAAGCCCCTCCTCAGCTCCTGGGCTCAGCCCCTTTTCCCCAACCTTGACCACCAACACCCAAACTGAACAAAAGCACAACATTGAGGATTATCCTAAGGAAATCTGCTCAATAGTGTACTGTTCAATAGGTGAAAATTAATATAAGGTTCTTATAAATAATAAAGGTCAGATAGGCCATCTATCCTAGCATTATTCAGGGATTTGCCTTGCACCCTGTCCATATGAAGGTGACTTGATGAGAGCACACAGTGTCATGTTTGAAATCACCTCAGAATCCCTCTCAAATCCAGTGCCTTAGTGTCTGGGGGATGGTGGCCCAAGGGCTCAAGCCCACCCTTGTCACTCATGTCCATTCAATACAAGTCACTGATCTATGTTCATCATGATGTCAGCTCATGAATGTCAGTATGATTGTGAACTGTGCAGTGATACACAGGCATACAGTACACACTTTTCAGCATATGGTGCATTGAGCAAAAAGAAAAGGAAGTTACTTTGCAGAAAGGGAAGGCTCATGTGCTGGCTCTGGGTGAAAAATGAGAACAATCAGAGAACTAAAAAATTTCTTTGTCTGCTCTTGTTGAAAAGTCACCTTGATATGGACAGGGTGTTGGGTGTCTGGAGATTCCCCAAGGTAAAATATTAGAATATACTATCCAGGGAAAGCTTAAAGCAAGTAGTCCAAGAAAACTATTCTTGTCCCTGATTCCAGGAAGGGAGCCATCCCATCTCCCCTGAGGAACACTGGTCACCTCAGCAATCTCCTAATCAAGAGCAACTCTAACAACCTAGCTCAGGCTAAGAAGGTTGGTTGGCTCTTGATTAAATCCTCTTCTTAGAGGGTCAACTAACTGCAGTCTACACTTGGTGGTGTCACTTGTGTAGATTTCCAGTTCTTTGTTAGAGGTTGAAGGCCTTATCTAGTCCTTCTTCCTCTCATTCATCCTCCCAGTAGCTCAGCCCTGACACACATAACCTGCTCTACCCATCCCCAGCCATTGGGTGCAATACATCTGGTGGGCTCTTGTTGGGGGGATGCTTTGTTACAGCAAGCAGCTGTGATACAGTAATCCAACACATAGGATTTGAGGTCCCAAGTGTACTTAGCTCAGTGGTTAGAGAGTCCACCTAGTGTCTGGAGGTTTCAGGTTCAAATCCTGCATTGTGCATTATCTTTTAAGATCCATAATTTAACACAACCCACCTGGCTATGTCAAGCTGGGTGTGAAGCTAGATCAAGCTTCAGACTCAAAGAGAGCAACAAGCAAGTCTGTACTGGTACAACCAAGTATGTCAGCCCTGAGGACTGCATGACAGTCCCACAGACTGAAGGAAGCTATGTACATACATAGTAAACAGGAGGAATAGGTGTAATACATAGCACAACACATGTAATGATTAGTGTAAGATATGTACTACATATGTAATGAGTAGTGTAACAATTAAACCACACCTCAGGCCCAGTCTCAAAAGCTGTAGATACATATATACAGCCACCTGATGGCATTACACAAGTATCATCCACCAGATGAAAAAGTGTAAATGTAAATAAAGTAACTCACAATAAATGGAAGAAATAGTTTATTATGGGATAAACCAGTAAGGGCTTTGCTAACCCTCTGGAATTTTGAATGCCTATAGTGAAGGAAGATTGAAGACTCAGGGTATAAAAAGAGGTCCCAAAGTCTTCCCTCCAGGAGGAGAATCTTAACCATCAATTAAGAACTACACACTTCAACAGCTTGAGACACTATTAAGGTGCTCCCTGAGCTTTCTTCTTCTAAGATAGTCATAGAATCATTCACCCTACTCTGGGTGTGGTGATTATTCTATCAAATAGAAATAGCTTGGGCTCTTTGTGTCAGCCCCTGAGTACTCAACAAGTCCCATGGGACTGCAAAGGTAACCATAAGTGTAAACAACTCATAGCTTAGTTTCAAGAGCTATACCTGATACAACCTGTTGTAAACCATAGCCATAAAATGTAATGGTAATGATACACTATTACCAAGAGATTACATATACAAGTTAGGTTTACCTTCTACTGAGTAAATATGCTGATAGAGAAGGAAGAGTGAAGGCTCAGAATATGAAAGGAGGACCAGACCTCCCTTGACACTTTCCTCTCTCTGAAGCATCATTAAAATAAACCACAACATTCTAAATACCTCACTAAGGATATTCTGAACTCTCTTCTCTTGAGATTCTTCAATTAATGGTTGATATAAATTAACCTTGGTGATTTCTTTTCTATCTAGAAGTAGTCTACACTGCCAACATATTTTCATTGCATGGAAGCTTGCTATGTAACATAGCATGTCTTCATGTGATACAATGGACCATTTTTCAAGGTCCCTACCTTGGAAAATAGACCTATTGCATCGCATCTTGGCCTGCTATGTGACATAGCATGCCTCTATGTGATGCAATTTTCTTGGTGGTGCTAGTTCCCTTGCTGGTTTTCATCAGCGGCTTTATTTCATTATTCATCCAAGGTTAATCACTAGCACCTTTCCTCCATACCCCAGTTGCTTTACTCTTGCTGAGGGGTTCTCAAGAGTGAAAGCACTGTTTGGTTGAGGATAAAAGCTGAGTGTGTTGCTTCTAGATAGCACAGGGATATAAAAGGTCTGTGTGAAGCCTTGCTGATCCTGTGGACATCTAGTTCTTTCCCTAGATCAGACCAGTACTCATCTAGCTCTCAGGAGAGGTTCCTGAGGCATTTGAGCTGCACAAGAACCCATTTACTACATTTGGCCTTTGTGCCCCCATCCTTTCTCTAGTTCACCAGTGAGCTCACTTGCTTGACAGAAGCAGGTGAACCACATTTGGCCTTTGTGCCCATACCTTTCTCAGACCAGTAGTGAGGGCACTTGCCAGACAGAAGCAGGTGACTCACACTTTGTCTCTTCTTTTGACTCTTTCTTGAGTTTCAAGGTTCACATGGCCCCTCAACTAGGAAGATCCTCCCTCTTGTCTTTAGGGTTCTTGAGAGGGAGCTAATTGAGGAAGAAGACCAAAGTGTCTAGTGCCAGCTGAGTAAAGCCTTAAATTGGGATTCAGCCCTCTCACTGTGTCTCAGAAAATCTGGTTCTCCTGCTCACCCAGTGGATTCACAGTGCCCATCTGCCTCCTAGGCTTTGCATCACTAGGAGGATTTGGGGAAGAAACCCTTGATTTCACCAAGTCTTTGATGCAAACAACATTCCATTTTGCACTTTTAAGTGAGAGTCCAGCAAACTGAAGCCAGGACCTCACAAAGCAAAGACTGCAGCTAGTGGATGTGAGCACCTTGCTTCTGTCTGGCAAGATACCTCACTAGAAAATGGTGGAAACAGTTATGGGCACAAAGGCCAGAAATGAAAATGGGTTCATAGACTATCCCAAATGCCCAGGACTACTCCCTGCAAGCCAGATAGGCACTGGACTAATCTATGCTAACTAGATATCAGTAGTCCAGTGATGACCAGTGCAAATCCTTACCTTGCACTATCTTTAGTCAGTCCCAGTGTCAGCCCTGAGCACCAAAATGCCATGTGCTAACAAGGACAATTACAACTCATACTCAGTTTCAAGAGTATTAACACAATACTTTACTTACCAACTGAAGAATATTATTACAGAAATGGATTCTATGTGCAATATTACATATAGTTACATATTACAACTAAGACAGAAGAGTTGTAATTACTACTGTAAACATAGGCATAAACAGATAGCCATAAATAAAACACATGTTACACATATGTAACTACATGTTATTATTACAGAAATGAAAACTACATGTAACATTACATACAGTTACATATTACAATTAAGACAGAGGAGTCATAATTAGTACTGTAACATAAGATTGAACATGTTACTATAAACAATACATATGTAAACCATATGTAAACCACTTGTTATTATTACAGTAACAGAAACTACATGTAAAATAAACTATAGTTACATATTACAGGAAACACAGAAAAGACTTGAGTCACACTGTAAATCATGTGTAAACATGTTACACAAGCATGTACACTTATAATGGATAAGTATTAAGTGTAATATTATTGTAGATTTGGATTCTAAAGACCAAATAGCCTATAGTCTTATTTTAGAGTTAAGTGATAACTCTATTAACTAATTAAGTACCAATACAAACAATATATTTTGAAGAAATGTACTGTAGAACTTCAATACAGAATAGCTAGTGTAGTTTTAGAGCTACAGTTGAAATAATGACAGTTTTATTAATGAAACACATGTTCTACACCAAGGAACTGTCATCAAATGTACTGTAGCTGTACTAGTGACATGTGTAATACAGTACTGTTGATCATTGACAGATCCTTGAGCAATATAAAGGATTACACATAGTTGAATCATTGACAGATCATCTATTTGATATTTAATTCAACCTCGAGGGTGACAAACACATGCATGTGAACCTGTCATTCAATGTACAGTAGTACAAATAAAGTATTACACATGGTACATATAAATTTGACATGAGAAATAACTTAAATACAATAAAGCATGAGGGAACTAATCTAGCTTGTCAATAAATAAACTACAGATTTAATTCTGTCCTTGACCATGAGTAATGAAAGATTTATTATTGGCCCAAACAAGATAGATTAATACTACTAGTTCAATAACTACTGTAATCATGAAATAAAGGAATCAAAAGTACTCTACAATGAGAAAGTGCATGGATTAAATTGAATACACAAAATTGTGAGTACCTTCTAGGCCTCAGAACATCTATAAAAGAGCTTCCCTTGACTCATGGCAATTGCCCATCATCACTTACCACTTCAATAAAAGAGATAACTATATTAACAAGTATAAAATCAACATACCCCTCTTATTATCTAAGGATTATTAGTAGAGTTGTCTGTTCTTATTTCTAGAAGTCTATTTTCATGATCAACCTTCTTTATAAGAGTTATTTGATTGATTCCTTGCTTTATTACATATAATAGATCTCTATCACATCCCATATCTTCATATTTCAACAAATCCACCCTCTAGAAATAAAACAAGAGTTAGTTGATTTGTCATCCCTTTCATATATAACTTTAGACATGTTTCTGGATCAAGTACTGACTACTTGGACACTCTATAACCTTCATTCTACCCTGGGTTAATCAATCCCTGTTACACCACACTGTGTATACTAAAATCTCACCCAGAGTGATTGCCATGGCCAATAAGAGTCAGTGAAGAGAAGTACAAATAGATTTGTCTTCTTATTAAGCCTGATATATTCAGATATGGCTTTACAAAAGTTGATTGTGTACATATCCACATATAACAACTTATATCCTTAGTAGCTAGCCTGAATTATGTGATATTACTCACTTTTCTTTAGAGCTAGGCTGACACCCAGCCTCAGGATTTATCCCCTACTTACTATTTCACTCTTGAAAACCCCTCAACAAGAGAAAATAGCAAGTAGTGAGGAAAGGATCAGGCTTTGCACCTTTCAAGACCAAAGAAATAAAGAAACTGATGAATTTCTTATGATGAGAATGAATCAACAAACTATTCTATAATAGTAATTGACTCAGAGTTCTCTAAAAATATGGAAAGTCTAGAATATCTTTTATAGTTATCCAGACAGTTGAAGGTTTATTTTGATGATGCAGATTCTCCTCCTCCTGTATAGGGGGTCAGAACCATCTTTTATATTCTTACCCTTTATCCTTCATGAGCATACACTCATTACAAGGCAAAAGTTTACTATGCCTTGTTGTTACTAGTACATAACCTCTTGTATGTTATTACAGTTTGAGTGTATGGTTTACAGCAGGTTACTCTACATGTACTCATGCTGTAATATACAACTTTAATTCAGTTTTACAGTGAATTCTTAGTCACAGCTCTCAAGACTGAGCTATGAGGTGTGGTAAGAATATTTTCATATTAACATTTGCAGCTCCCTGGTACTTCTGAAGTACTCAGGGTCTGACAGTGGACCTCTTGTGAGAGTCTTGCTTCTGTCAGGCAAGATTCCTCACTAAAAAGTGACAAGATGACAATGGGCACAGAGGCCAAGAAGGGAAAATGGGTTCTTATACTATCCCAAATTCCCAGGACTAACACCTGCAAGCCAGATGGGCACTGGACTTATCTAGAGCTACACTAGATGTCTGGCAAGTCCAGTGTTGGCCAATGCAAATCCTTTCCTTGCACTGTCTAGTGGCCAATCCCAGCCTCAGGATTTATCCTCTCCTTACTATTGCACTCTTGAGAACTCTTCAGCAAAAGTAAATAGCAAGTAGTGAGGAAAGGCTCTAGCTTTGTGTC
>MU167235.1:377975-392990 GCA_015951145.1 Cronartium quercuum f. sp. fusiforme G11 | reverse complement strand
CATATCTTGGGGTGATAGAACATCGGATAGGCCCATCCGATACAAATATCTTGGCAGTGACAGTAGCCTATGCACATATCCCTAGACACAGGGAGAAACAATCCATATCTTTCTCTAACCAAACTCACACATAGTCTCTTTTCCCCATCTGCAAAAAGAGACTGTGAGTAACCCATTTCCAATCAATTTCCCCAATAAACATCACTCTTTCTCTCTATCTCAGTTTCTGTTATCACAAGTGTTGACCAAAAAGGATGTTCTTTTCTCTCATTTTTCTCTCCTATCTGAATTGTCACCAGTTTTCCTTAACATGCAGATCACAAGAAATCTAAAAAGGCTCACATCATCCACCCTGCTTAATTTCCCCCACACTACCTAATTTAGGTAATAGACTCTTCACAACCTTATCTCATCTGACATTTCAACTGTACTGGATTTCTTCTCTCTTTCTCACAAATCAAATGTTTCCATTCCTCATTCTTTCTTTTCTTATAGGTCAATAATCCTTTAGCACAAACAGGTGTTGAGAAGAGGACAGAGCCTCACTCAACTTACCTACCATCATCAGGTACAACCCCAGTTCTCAAACACTCACAATGGTGGACTTTGGCATTCAGTTCTCTTGAGCATTTGCATCATTGCTTTGATTAAAAAGATAGGAGATAGACAATATGTTTTTCTTATGAACTAGGATCAAAGACACCAATTCTTGGATAGCATTTTTAAGATCTTGTTGAAGAACAGGATTGATAATTTGCTCCACATTTGTACAAAGGTTTTTGTGTTGGGATTTGGTAATCCTAGTTGTGATTGTCAAAACCAATGTGACACATGCTGGCTGGAAGTTGAGGATTGGTGTCAGAAGTCTGGGCTTACTGGTTGTAGAATGTGGAGCTGTTAGTGTGAAGCACATCTCTTTCACTTTCCTGTCAGTTGTGTTGTACATCTACACTGCCAAGAAAATTGCATCGCATACAGGCATGCTATGTCACATAGCAGGCCAAGATGCGATGCAATAGGTCTATTTTCCAAGGTAGGGACCTTGAAAAATGGTCCATAGTATCGCATGAAGACATGCTATGTTACATAGCAAGCTTCCATGCGATGAAAATATGTTGGCAGTGCTACCTCATTTGGTAGTGATTGTATCATCTATACTGAAAGAGGCAAAAGTGTGTCCCTTTTGGGACTGGTGGATTTTTTGTAGACAGGGAAGGGGCTTGTCTTGTGGACCTCTTTGTTGACATGGACCAGTACTGTATCATGCATGTTATGCTCCTACATGTCTATGCTTATAAGGAATATCCACATCTCATATATGTTTCATTGTCCTCACCAACCTGTACTGCTCAACATTGAATCCTTCATCTTTGTTGATCACACCACCTTCTTCTGCACACTCTCATCTCATGTTCCATAACCTTATCTTGCTTGTGTGCTGACTCGGTGTCACAGATCTTCCTCATTCCCCACATGCTCACTTCACTTGCATTGTTGCATTACTATTATACAATGCTCTCCTTCTCCCACTCCTGATTCTTTTCATCACTGAAAAGAATCAGTAAGTGATTTTCATCTACCTTTCATGCAGCTTATTTGATTCATCAAGCTAACTTTCTCTTTGTCACTATTTTTCACTATTTGTAACTTTTCTTTTTCTTTCAATTCTACTTTCTTACTGTCCTTCTCTCACCTTCCCTATTTGGTCAAGTCTGCCTATTTTTCTCTCAGCCTGTTTGTTTCTTGTGATGTTGTTTCTCTGTCTCACCTTACCTCTGACCACTCTTCAGGTTTGTGTTCAAGAATCTTCACTGGCTCTTCAAGCCATTATCAACCCATCATACCTGTTGTGTTCAGGTGTGTAGAGTTACCATAGTGTTTCTTTGTTTTTCTATCTTCATTGCCAATGTTTCTCTTTTACTCACTGAAAATAATCACTTTAATCTCTTACTGTCCTTCTCTCACCTTCCCTATTCAGTCAGGTGTGTCTTGTACTGTGTCCATTGTCTGGCTTTTGCCTGTTGGACATGTCTGACTTGTTGGCCCACAGGTGTGTTTCATACTGTGTCCATTGTTTGGCTTTTGCCTGTTGGACATCTCTAACCTGTTAGCCCACAGCAGCTCTGTTTTTTTCCAACCCTCTTTGTAGATTTCTACATTTTGATGTTCAAGCCTTCACCAAAATACATCTACCATACTCTGTACAGTGCTTGATCAAACAGGACCCCAGAATGCCCTAGGAGAGGCTAATGGGCAGTCTGAGTACCTTTTTTCAAGCATATATCCTTGTCTAAAGAATGGGTTTCTTATCATAGTTTTCCTCAAAAACGTATCTGTTAATAGTTAGGACAGAGTTATGGATTTTTCAGACATTACTCCTGCCAATGGAGGATATGCACGCAAAAAATTATGGGTTAGGCCAGGGTATAGCTTATCAGACATATGGGTTAGCTCAGAGATGAATATATGTAGAGCTTAGATCCCGTTCGTGTCAGCATTCTATTCAACCTTTATTGAACCAGATACTACAGTATGGGAAACTTGGTCGATTCTGTGCGCTGGTTGATAATCCACTCGGATTATATTCCAGCAGACACCGAGCCCGACATTTAAAATTTGAATTCGTGTTTATGAAACCTTTTTGACCTGCCAGCTAGGTCTACTGTACGATTGAGTTTTTATTCATCAAAGGTATTTTTTTGTGTAGGATTTTACCCTCGGACTGCGCGCGTGTCACTTTGAAGTGGTTTGTCCTATATCTCCTCCCGTGTCAGTGTGAGTATCGCCGTTCGTCGTTCCAGAGCCTTTTCCATTTTGGCCTTATCACTTTCCTATTCCTACCTGGGATAGTGTAGCTCCCCTTCTCTGCCTTTGACAAGTCTCTCCTCCTCCGCTCGGTTTTGGTCTCACCTGATTTCACTATATTCTCACATTGAAGACTGTTCCCTATATCTTTCGCCGCCCTTTGCTACCTCAATAGTCTTCTTTCCTTGAAACCCATACATCTCATACCTCTTCTTCGCCATGCCCGGGTCCGCACAAACCACCGCTGTCAGCGCAAACGGAAAGAATGCCGATCTCAGAAACCGAGCCAACATTGCCCAGTATACCAAATTCTGGAATAACGATTACACCAAAAACACCAAAGAGGATGACGCTAAACGACGGGGTGAATATGAAGGCATGGTCAATGGTTACTACGACGGGGTGACTGACCTGTTTGAGTACGGCTGGGGTCGGGTAAGGCTTCTTTGATTAGAGCATGTGCTGCTTTTGATTATTCAAACTTTAAAATGTGATCGGCTGACACGATTCCGATCGATCAAATCTTCAAGGGCTTTCACTTTTCGCGCTTCTACAAGGGTGAACCATTCTTGCAAGCGATGGCTAGACACGAACACTACCTTGCCGCTCAGATCGGTATCAAGGCCAACATGAAAGTCTTAGACGTCGGAGCTGGAGTTGGAGGGCCGGCTCGCGAGATCGCTGTCTTCACTGACGCCAACATCATCGGTATCAACAACAACGTCTTTCAAGTCGACCGGGCTACAAAGTACACTGCCGAGGCTGGTCTTTCTCACAAGGTTACCTTCGAGAAGGGCGACTTCATGCACATGGCCGATCAATTTGGTGAGAACGTGTTTGATGCGGTTTATGCAATCGAGGCGACCTGCCATGCCCCTGTTTGTGAGGGAGTTTATGGTGAAGTCTACAAAGTCTTGAAGCCCGGTGCTATCGTAAGTTTGTGGTTTAGTTGTCTTCAAACCAGCTACGCGCTGATCTTTTATTCTCTATTATCTGTAGTTCGGTTTTTATGAGTGGTGTATGACCGAGAAATACAACAAGGACGACCCCAATCACCAAAAAATCCGTCACGAAATCGAATTGGGAGATGCGATTGCCGAAATCCGGACCATCCAACGTGCCACTGAGGGTCTCAAGAACGTCGGGTTCGAGATTCTGCACTCTGAAGACCTCGCCGCTCGAGACGACGCCTTACCTTGGTTTTACCCTCTTCGTGGTAACCTGGCGGACGTCCAGACCGTCTGGGATTACCTCACCATGCTTCGCCTCACCCGTCCCGGTCGTGCGTTTACTCAAATCGCTCTCAAGGGAATGGAAGCAATCGGGCTGGTGCCAAAGGGTACAGTCGTAGTAGGAGAATCGCTCAATATTGCTGCCGAAGCCCTTGTCGTCGGAGGTGCAGCTGGTGTATTCACACCTATGCAGTTGGTATGTCGATCTTTTTCACAAGCATTAACATTATGATTGTACCAATCATTGATTGGTTTTGACCTGATCGGTCTTTTTTCCAGTTCATCTGCCGAAAGCCTCTTCAGTGATAGGCTGTTTCCTTGCACTAACAAAATGGCTTAGCCCAAGCTCTAGGACCATCATCTTTCGGTTTTAAAATTCTGCCCGTAGTTGTTCTCTTCATTTCCCTCATCAGACAGAGATCTTGTGATCCAAGAAGTTTGACTGCATAAACCTGGTGTGGGTTTCGTCGCTCTTTTCATTGTTGTCTCTTCTCAATATGTGCGTGTGTTGAAGGTGATATACTGTTGGGTCCTTCTTCTGTATGCTTGCTTTGGTATATCATTCAGACGCCAAAGACTTACGTTTCCCCCGCCCATAAGCCAGATCTATACTATCCAGTATCTGTCATCTTGGCATTTGTCTTCAAAGTCCTACTAAAAAGGATTCCGATATTTGGATATGTGGTCCGAACTTGAGTGACATTGTTTGAACTTTCAGTTTGCGTCAAACAAATGACTTGAACCCCAGTACACACCAGTACGCTCTCAAACGTGCTCTTAAGCTACTGTTGTGTCGATGCAAATGGATCTTATAAACCGTCCATTACAAAACGCGATCTTCGTCACAAGCGTGCTATTATGCGTTGGGACTGGGCCAGTCACCGTCCCATAGGTGTTTTTTTACGCTTGTGGCATGCATTCCAAGCCTACATTGATGTCTTCACCGTCTTGGGTGGCTCGGATACGCATGTGGTAAAACATGGTTGGAAACGATATGGGACGCCAGCGATTTTGTGGGATGGTGTCCACACTGAGGGCAGACTTGTACGAAGGGAATTATAAGTTTAGATGGTGTTGAAATGGTTATACCAATCTCACCGTGATTGCACCTTCCTCCCTACCCTTCAAAGTAAGCTAAGTCCGCGGCTTGATCAAGTTGAGATAGGCAGACTGCTTAATTACCTAATCCCATGAGTTTAGATGACGCCCAGAACTCGCCCTCCCTTTCCTGGTATATACGGCATTTTCCCGTGTCCGGGACTGGAAAACAGCACTGAGTTCCGCCGCCATTTGGGAAATTGGAAAGGGACTGAAGGGTTGGCTTGCCAGTCGTGATGCTCAATGAAGGGAAGTTATCGTCGCTGAAAAACGAGCTCACAGACCTTGTCTTCACCGGATTGACTGACCCTACTGACGGGACATTTCATTTTGATATGGACCAGGAACCTCAACGGTGTATTTACCGATGCCATTCACGGCGGTCAGAGAGGAAATGGTTTTCTGCATCAGTTTCTACTCGCCATCCCCCTCCCGAGCCTACCCTTTTTTTTTTCGTAAGCGTTCCCGGGTTTAAATACGACGAGTCCCTCCCATTTCTCCGAACCTTTTCTTTCCTCACCCGCTTCAACTCCTACCAAGAATTCTCCTTCTTAAAACCAATTCGTGATCATTGCCATTTGTCAAGCAGTCTGTGTTGTCTGAACTATCTATCGCTCTACTTATAATCAGTGTGCTAGCACCATCCTCATCGCATCGAACGCTTCAGGCTTCTTGGGCCAAGTATAATTATTGCTCTTCCGATCGAGTACTCGAACCCCCTTCCTGGTGTCATCTTGGACTGAGTCCGTCGCCACTCACTTTTGTAAAGCCTGAAGTGTGAACATCAATAGCCTCAAGTTCGATCGCCGCCACCATTTGTACCTCGTCCAAGAAACATCATCAAATGTCTCGTCTAACGATGTTCCTTGTCTGCTTCGTTCTCTTTCGAACTCTTCTCGTTGTCAATGCGCTCCCGACAACTCGTTCGACTTCGCTCATCACTCGGCGCTCGAGGCTTCACAGACGCGCAGCGATGTCCAATTTTCCGGACGGGGTGGAAACGTCTCAGCAGTTCGAGCATCTCAATCCTCTAGCCAGCGTACCTACGGACTCGCAGATGAACACGATAGTTCCCAATGCCACCGAACCTATCTCTTCCGACAACGCTATCTACCAGGCACAGGGTCATACTCTCGCTGTTACAGCGCCCAAGACCAAGCGATTCGTCAAGCGAAGGTGAGCTACACTTTTGACTCAGAATCTTACCGTAACTTGAGCCTTTATTATTTTCTGACAGAAGATTTTGTAGAGGGCACGCTTTGTGCATAGGTAGCATGTGCAATCTGACCGCAGTGTCAGATTAGGACGACAAGGGATCGAGGGTCAGTTTATATCTTTGTTTATTATCGTAGATCGAATCAAACAACTCCATGCTGATTGATATCGTTCTTTCTCACCAATTCCTGATCAACAAAATCAGACCTCTGAACTTCATCTAAGGAAAATAAAACAAAATCACAACAAACAAAAAAAAAAGGGGGGGGGGAAGGCCGTTACAGACAATCTTGGCTGGCTTGGAAGGACTGGATCTTTCATAGCTTTTCTTGTGTTTCTGCACGAGTTTTTTCTAGAAGAAAAAAAAAATTAAACTATTTTGGTCATGAGAAATGAAAACTTTGAAGTGATTTATTTGGGTCTATATTTGCAAATGTTATGAGATAACTTGGCACTGAATGCTCCATTGCGCACGAGGTCCATTGAGCGAGATAACGGCTACATATATTTCGGAGAGAAATTTTGCCCTCTTTCGTGAACATGGTTAATATACTAATTTTTTTTGTGGGGGGGGGGGGGATAAAACAATAGATCAATGGAACTTATCTCCAAATTCATCAACAAGAGGGACGTCAAAGATCCTCGAATAAAGCTGGACAAAATTTATTGACAACAGCAGCCAGATGAGTGGTGCCTGTATCATCACCTTGAGGCCAAGTGTTCCTAGCTTCATACTATATTTGGAGGTGGTACAGCGTAAGTAAGTATTGAACCTCTAGATAATGTGGTGATAACCAAACCCAAATAAGCATTCATGAGATACATATATGTCAAGACTGGAGAACAGCTTGACTTCATTGCCAAGACATGATGCGACCTTGTAAGCAAGCGCGACCGAGGCAGTTTGCCAACAGTCTCTATACATCAAAACTCCAGTATGCGTGAGCTTATATCATGAAAAAATGTAAGTACTAGGAAAAAAAAGATGATTGCAAAATGTACTGATAGCCCAATGTTTAAAGCAACTACGTCAAGACCCGCAGCTTGAATTTGGATTAATTCCGTGACCGAGTCAACCTACATGGAAGTTGTGTTGAAAGAACAGAAATTTCAATACTGGGACCCAAATGTTGAAAAAAAAAGATAGGAAAGCTTACAAGATGGATCTAAAAGGCAAAATTGAATCTAATCTTGACTTGCAGTTTTGACCTATCGGCGCCTTTCTAAGCATTGGACAAAGTTTTCGGCGACATGCTGGAAATGATCTTGTCTGAGTCGATGATCCGCAGAGCAGAGCGTCCTTGAAAGCATTCTTATAGGAACAGATATGCCATCATATTCCACAGCCTACTCCGCAAAGCAGTCTTCAACGGCCCTTCAAGTCTTAGCATATATAGTAGCTTGCTTGTCAAACGGGGGGATTGATGATGCTTCACTAGAGTGGGTTGATGACACATGACGCTCACACCAATCCGGCCGCACTTCTGCAATTCCGCATCGACATTCACTTACACGACATCGCTGGCTACGGAGCGATTATCGGCCATGAGCTGAACGACCCGCCGGCAAAAACCAGAAGAATTGGCCCACGTTGCAGCCCATCACAGACACGAATGACTTGGCCATACTGGGACAACTAGGAGATTCAAACGCGAAGCTAGGATATTTTCAATGATGACATTTCAGCAAATCGTTTAGCGGTTCAACACACGTCAGTCATGCTTGTTTGGCAGCTTCATGAAAGTGTAGCGGGGTCATAGCTTGAATGTTTCAAGACTCAAGATACGGACTTTGTGTTTTGCCGTATTCGTCATTTCACGACTCGTGGACGTGAGTTTACAACGGCTTGGGGGCTCACTGTCTTGTAATACATGTGAAACGTCAGTAACACTTGACGTGGGGAAGATCGTGGGGAAGATTTCGCACGTGTGAAACAGTTCAAAATATACCAGGAGCAATCCTCCCCAATACTTTCCCCGCCGTGTCCACTCTTCTTCATGACCGAAGAATGATCATCAAACCTAACCTTCAAGTGTGTCGCACGCCTGGCTTTGCCGGCTATGCCTGTGCTTTCTCACCCTACTACCCGACCAAGTTGGCGGTGGCTACTGCAGCCAATTTCGGCTTGGTAGGCAACGGCAGACTACATGTTGTCCAATTGGATCCAGGTGTGCGATGTGAAGTAGAAAAGATGTCTGTTACCGAACATTGCTGATGATTCGAGTGTCTGAGCGTGATCATGGAGCTCAAAACTGACTCACATCAATCTCTTTGGGCAAACGTAGATTTGATACGCAAGACGGGCTCTACGATCTAGCTTGGTCAGAAGTGCACGAAAATCAACTAGTAACGGGCTCAGGCGATGGATCGATCAAACTTTGGGACATAACCCTCAACGTGAATGGTGATCCCCTCTCCACACTTCACGTACTTCATCCAGTCGACTGGTCACTCAGGTGTCTAACTCTTTTTCCTTCGAGTACTCTCAGGAATTCCCGCTTCAATCGTGGACTGAACACCAACGCGAGGTGTTTTGCTTAGATTGGAATAATTTGAAGAAGAACCTCTTTGCATCGTCATCGTGGGACCACTTGATCAAGATTGTAATATTCCGTTTCCGTTTGGATGTATTGCGCGGTTTGGATGCTAATACGGACCGGGATTGACAGTGGACCCCAGCTCGTACAGAATCTTTGATGACCATTCCCGCTCACGATGCCTGCGTTTACGCCGCCAAATTTTCACCCGATGCACCTGATACTCTGGCCAGCTGTTCCTCAGACGGAACATTGAAGATTTGGGATACCAAAGTCCCCCCCGCTCAACAATCTGCTTTCGTTGTCAATGCTCACAGTAACGAGGTTCTCGCGTTAGATTGGAACAAATATGCTACTCATCTAGTGGCCACTGCCTCGGTCGACCAAACCGTTAAGGTTCATGACATCCGGATGGCCAGTCAATCACTCGATCGTACTTGCTGTGTGGGAACCCTGATCGGTCATGAATATGCTATTCGAAAAGTGGCGTGGTCACCTCATAATTCTCAAGAGATTGCTTCTTCGGGTTACGATATGACTGCTAGGATATGGCATCTACCTGATCATCATATTGGCCCACCTGCCATAATTAAAAACGGGAGGCTGAAGAAGGTTCATACTGATCATACGGAGTTTGTGATAGGTTTGGCTTGGAGTCTTTACCATCCCGGGCTAATCGCAACTGCCAGCTGGGATCAGCAGGTCCATATTTGGGGAGCTTGACAATGTATGTATAGGATCGGTAGGTAGCCAATTGCATGCATGTGTGTAAATTTTGTATCATCACAATCATAAATTTTGACATCAACTGAGCCTCATCGTCCAAAGTAAATCACTTTTCTGAATATCAACACCTCAAGCTAACTTTTCCACTTTTCGATGGAGAAAAGGACAGCTTGAGCGTGTGTTCGCTTGATGGTTGGGCCTTAACACCTTGCATAGCGCTGTCTATTTGATATAATAATCAACAGCTTCGAGTGTAGGTGCGTAGGTCATCGATCTTCGGGTTATTGACCAGTAGATTCCATATATATATACATCCTTGTTGCCTCACATATTCAAGGTTATTTTTGCTGCTGGTATTAAATGGTCCCCTCCTGCCTCCCAATATACAGAGCACTACCAGCACTCACTTCATACTTTGGTTTGTTGAGAAAATGTATGGAGAGTAGCAATTGTACTTTTTTTTCTGGTCAATCTCGAACACAATTGAATTCTACAACGTTATCAAAGCTCAGACAGAATGGGCATAATATTGTAGCTTGATATCTTACTCAATGGTGTTGTTTGAATTGGATTCATTCCCAGTTGTTATTCTGACCAGGCGTTCTCTTAATGCCGTAAGGCGAAGACTCCTTTTGGAAATTCAGGTGAGAAATACCACACCAATCTTTGAAAGGTCATGGCATCCAACAAGGTTATGTAGGTTGAGAGTCTGCTTCTGGGCTTTGAAAGAGATATGAAAAATCAATTATGGGGTAGCTTAACTCTTACATTACAAGAATGTGTCGTCCAAAACCCCTCGAAACCTATTATCATAGCTATTCAACTATGCTATGGTAATGTGGTGCCATGTGGGGTTTCTGACTCCGCATCAACACCACTACCTTTTACGCAGTCACTGCGCAGATGCATCCACCACCCTCCTCCCTCCCTTCTTCTCCACTTCATTTCATTCATCTCTCTTCAAAACCCCTATGCCACTGCCCCCTCCTACCTGTCCAGACCCATGGCAAGACCATGCCTATCAAGTGGACCAGCCAATGGATTTTACAGACGCATCAGATGCATTCACTGCCAAGATATTTGTATCGGATGGGCCTATCCGATGTTCTATCACCCTGAGATATGCAATGCAGTGTCAGTAGGATTAGGTGTGATGGAATTACACTGCAATATGGTGTCAGAGCATTAGATACTGATAGTAATTCCATCGCACCTAATCCTACTGACACTGCATCGCATATCTTGGGGTGATAGAACATCGGATAGGCCCATCCGATACAAATATCTTGGCAGTGATTGGTCATGTGATTTGGCCACAGAAGTTGGGCAGACAAAGTGGTGGAGGCTGAAGCTGCCCATTGTGGTATGCAAAAGCTGTTAAAAGGCATATAGTGGGTTGTTGACAAGGGATTCAGGTAGAAGGAAGCATGTGGCAGTTACTGGAGGTATAATAATGGAGTCCTGGGGGTTGGTTTACTCAGGTAGTTTTTCTTTAGGAAGCATTTGGAGTATGGGAAGGTAGTGCTCATGCAGGTTTGAGGTTTGGTAGTGGGTATAGTATGTGGGAAATATAGGAAGCCAGTGAAGGCACTGCCAAGAAAATTGCATCACATAGAGGCATGCTATGTCACATAGCAGGCCAAGATGCGATGCAATAGGTCTATTTTCCAAGGTAGGGACCCTGAAAAATGGTCCATAGTATTGCATGAAGACATGCTATGTTACATAGCAAGCTTCCATGCGATGCAAATATCTTGGCAGTGATATAAGCCTAGTGGTGCTACTTGGAGCTGAGAGAAGGCTGACTAACCTGTGCCAGAGGCAGCAGGGACCAAGATGAGATAGAAGTTTTAAAAAGAAATAACAAAAGTTTAGATTCCTCTTATTCTTAATTTTGATCATGAAATGGCAGCCACATAGAGACACAAATTTTTAAACACAGACATAGAAAGAGACAGTGAGCACTAGTTCATACCTGGGGTATCAGGTTACACTGCCAATATATTTTCATCGCATGGAAGCTTGCTATGTAACATAGCATGTCTTCATGTGATACTATGGACCATTTTTCAAGGTCCCTACCTTGGAAAATAGACCTATTGCATCGCATCTTGGCCTGCTATGTGACATAGCATGCCTCTATGCAATGCAATTTTCTTGGCGGTGTTAGTACACAGGTGCTCGAAGGTGTATAAGCCTAGTGGTGCTACTTGGAGCTGAGAGAAGGCTGACTAACCTGTGCCAGAGGCAGCAGGGACTGAGACAAGATAGAAGTTTTAAAAAGAAATAACAAGTTTCATAGAGAGAGAGAGAGAGAAGAGATAGAAGCATGAGTATGAGATAAATTGATTGTGAGAGGTAGGACAAATAAGGTACTTACAGGTTCCTCTTATTCTTAATTTTGATGAAGAAAGAAAGGAGGAATCTGTAGTGTAGTTGCCTTATATACATGTTTTCTGAGGACAGTTCATCACTTCTAGCCTTCATGGCTTGTAGTATAGCAACCACATGGTCCGAACCCACTTGGGTTATTTCCCTTGACTCTTTGAAACTGAAAGTAAGGAAGATTAAGATTTCTCAAGCTTGAGTGAGTTTATTCCCACAGAGTATAGAAACCTCAAGCTTTCCTAAACTTATTCACAATACAACATATTAGTACGCAAGTTTTGCAATCAACTTATTCCCCAAAGCTACTTATGACACTTTCCTGATACACATATCCTGAAGTTTTTTGACAAACTTTGTAAGTTGATATCCTGACAAAAGACAGTTGAGAAGAAAAGATAAAAACTAAAGAAGGAAAAGATTGAGTCAGGCCTTTAACATCATGAGACATTCAGATTTGGACAGGAAGGAAAAGGACTTACTCTGATTCTCTATTCAATAAGGAATGAAGAGAGAATCAGGGCAGTTGGTCCTATCCTCTTATACCTGTTTTTAGGAGCAGTCCCAAGCACCACATACAACAAATATTGTAGAGAGAGAGAGATAAAATTGCACAGCACAGTATGAAACACAGCAACTTCCGAAACATGCACTCTCACTCCCATCCATCTTTTGTTTTGCATCGACTAAATCCTCATGAGTCCTTGTTCTATATCTCAACATTGTCTTTACACTGTCTTACTATCAGCCATCAGGTTGAAGAGATTGAAAATGTAACTACTAAGCCTAACCTCATTTCCCACTATATCCTAACAGATGGAGGTATCATGTTGAGGTTATCAGAATTTCTATGTATAAATCATATTCTCAATTTGTTTTTTTCTATTTTAGATAACTTTGTCTGTGTGTTTAAGAAACAAATGTATATAACAAGAGCCATAAGTTACACAGTAGAAATTCTCTCCATCTTTGAGAGTTTCTATTATCTTCCTACAAAGTTTCATCTCATACTAATGTCAACTTTATATAACTGTTGTTCATATATGCCGAGAGGGAGGGAACCACCTCAATCACTCTTCTAGGTAGAAGGAGAAACATGCCACAATCCCTTACTCTCACTATGCCCGCATGGAAGGCCCCTAACGTCGAGGGCTCTTTCAATGGGCACTGTGTCTACAGTAGGGAGTGAGCAGGACTTCACCTTCCACAGTACTGAGAGGGTGCGAAGAGCCCAATCCCATCCTCTGGGAGTTTTTCGAGACAGGATGAGGCAGAGTCCCTGCCTCCTACTATATCAGGAGGAAGAGATAAAGCCCATTTCAAATTGGTGAAAGTGAGTGGGGCAGTGGGGACCAAAAATCACCAAAACTCGGGCGGGTTCTCTTTCTGGAAGCGCAAATTCAGCTTTATGATCTCCTGTAAGTTAAAGAAACGTAGGAAAGAGACTTTCGAATATAAATACGGATCTAGGGCGGGTGCTGGAAGGTTTCACATCCGGTAGGTTTTTAAATAGTAGTCACCAAATAAAAAAGGGGAAAAAACATGAGGGTGGAAAATAAAATAAACTGAAAAGACAGAAAAGGTATATTGACATGCAAATATACCTGGAAACCAATCACATTTATGGGAGATGGGTATTTTGAAGGGCCACTCTCGGTGAGGCCAAGACAAGAAAAAAGAATATTCTCAATAAAAAGGAATGCGATCACTTGTGTAATAGATGTGGTCATTCAAAGATAATGAGAAGGAAATTGGTAAACGGATCGTATATTTGATAAGTTAGTGGTCTTCGATTCCTTCATCACCATCATTATCCGCGACTCTCGGGTGGGGATGGTTTACTTGAAGAAGCCGCGTCATACAGTGGGCGAAAATTATCCCCTGAAATCTTATCTCTGATGAAATACGAAAGGAAGTCGTCGAGGTAAGAAAAAACATTGTGTGAGCGGGGATCACAAAAATGGTAGCGTCAAACAAACAAAGATTGTAAATTAACGCACAATATACCTTGGCTGACTCTTTTCCCATCAACCATGACGTCCGCATGTATCACGCGTGTAGCAGCTGAGGCGAAGGTCACTGATACGTCGAATAAAAAGAAAATACAAAGGCAAGCGGGAAAGCCGGAGTCAGTGAGAAGTTGGAAGTAACTCGAGCTATGACCAAAATTCACCTGAATACAAAAACATCACGATAACTGCGCGATTGAAGAAGGAAATCAACATCATCTTTGTGGGTGCTCGGAGTCAAGCGCTACCAGGACACAATGCGAATAAATAAGCATTGTTGTGGTATAGGACGGAGCAATGAGAACGGCGGTCGCTTACTAGGAATGGATTTCAATGTTTCTTTATCTAAAGGACGGACGGTCACTTTAATTCAAAAAATCAGATAGAAGGCAGAATACGATGATCTAGTGACGGGGTTGCGAGAAAGGCGGAGGACGACTCGCCAGGTTTTATGGCCCCGACCATCTTGTATGGCACTCTTCTGACAACGGTTCGGTCCAGAAGAAGATTAGCGCTACAGGAAGATTGATACAACATAGCTCAGTTCAAGGGCAGTTTCCAAGACTTTCGGCACGTAACTGTATGTATCGGTGGTGGATAATCGAGAAATGACTCATGGCTAAACAAGCAATGTAAGTGACGTGAACAAGTCACATTTCTGTCCAGCCTGGCTGACGGACTTCCTTCAGCGTGAATAAACCGAAAGGGCTCCGGGTTCCGGATTTTGGTGTGCTGCCCACGAATGATGGCCAAAGTTCGAAGCTCATCCTTTGGTTTCTGCTCGGGTCAACTAACGAAATATGTACTGTATTGAGTGTGCCGGATAATGTCACGCCTGAAGTTTTTATACGAGATATACCCGGGTGGGTATCGGCAGGGAGGCCCCACACTGCATGGAAAGCAGCGTGACAATTGAATGTGTCTTTGGGTTGATCAGAGTCGCCCGCTGTCTACTGAAACTGGTTGTGACCTGAGGGTCACATGGTGTAAACCATACCCTATAAAGAC
>MU167235.1:292650-327501 GCA_015951145.1 Cronartium quercuum f. sp. fusiforme G11 | reverse complement strand
ACCCTTGTCTGTGAGGACTCACAGGGGTTAGAGCTAAAGAATCACCCAAGCAGGAAAAAAGAGCACCCTGGCTTGTAAAAGAAGGATCAGAGTGGGGTGTTAGTAAGTGCCTAACTGTAACTCTGATCCCTGAATAAAAGAATCAATCCCAGACCCAGTCCTCCCAAATCCTCACTGTTTGAGGTCATCTAGCTGTAGTCAGTACTTGGGGAAGTCCTAGTACTACCAGCAATAGTTGTTTAAGCAAGGGTATCCCAGAACCCTTGCTCCACCAAGAATTCTAGCCAGGAGGTAGCCTGACAGAAGCCACCCCCTGACAGATGGAATTACTATTGGTATCTAATGCTCCAACACCATATCACAGTGTAATTCCATCACACCTAATCCTACTGACACTGCATCACATATCTCAGGGTCATAGAACATCAGATAGGCCCATCCAATACAAATATCTTGGCAGTGATGTTTGGGGCCATGAGTGGTAATCCATTGGGGAGTAGTCATATTGAGTGAATAGATTCCAAGCTTGGTGGGACAGGGGTTGGAGAGTGAATGGGTTAATGCCTGGCTCTTGAAGAGCTATGACATTGAAATCTGAGTGTGTGAGGATTTCATGTGTGACAGTCATGCTTTTGTGGGTGTTGAAGTGAACTGGATCCCTTGATAGAGTTGGGGGGGGGAGGGGGAAGCTGGACAAGGAGATGATGGAGGGTGTGGAGGTAATGCTGGAGTTTGGTGTGTCGCATGGGATCTGCCTAGCATGTTTCCATTAATTGAGGTGGGTAGATGGGATCTAGTTTTTGACATCTAAGTGGGCAGGAGCGGCTTTGAGGGGAATGGGCGAATCGGGCAATTGAAGGATCTTTAACCTGTCCGACATGTTTAGCTTCATGATTAATGCATCGGGCACATTGTGGGGGGCAGTCTTGCGTGGGGCAGTCTCATGAATTGTGGCCTTCAGCACACAAGGTGCAGACAGGGCCATTCCGGCATTGGTGGGCAACGTGGCCTAGCTCTTGGCAGTTGAAACATTGGGTCGGCATCTTGTCATATTCATCTCCGTGGCTAATACTATTCTCTATAAAGACGCATCCCTTTTCAACCAGGTTGGCCACTTGTTTACTAGTGAAGTTCATTACGATTGATCCATGTGCCGCTCCTCCGTTAGGTTTGACAAGCCATCTCGCGCTGGCTATTTCGGCCTTTGCAATTCCATTCTCTGCCGTGAAATCTGCTATAAAGTTTTCTGACTTAGGGTCAGTGTCCGTAGGTACTGAATGAATGAGTCCCGGGAAACGTGTTTGGGTGGTGACTAATTCCAGGTGTGCTAGAGTGGACCATAGATGCTTGTTGTGAAGCAGCCAAGCCTTAGCATGTCGAGAAGCAACATATAACTTGATATCACCTGACGGGAGGACGCTGGTGCCTCTCACCCGTATCGAGGCTCCGTCCAGATTCGCCTCGATGGAAGTCAGGGCCTTGTTAACTGCGTCGGTAACCTCTTTGGGGCTGCATCCCTTGAATGGGGTTTTTCCCGCTGGCGCGTAGATAATCAGTTGAGCTGGTTTGAATTGGTTGACAACTTTATTAGGCGGAGGCGGTCTCAGGGTAGTAGTCGCTCTTTCCGCAATACGAGTCGGAGGGGTGTTTCTGGAAGCAACCGTGGCCCATGTGGTCGGTTTTGCTGGTAAGGTCGCGGGTGTCTGGGTCATCCTGTTGGGTCCTAAACGCGTCGCGTCTCTAACCTCGTGTAGGAGATCCTTCGTCTCGATCAGGGTCTTGATCAGGATCGTCATCAAGTTGCCCAGCGCCCGTGGGACAATGATGTTACCTTCGGCGTCTGTATTCCTAAGGTTCTCAGTCCAGAGCGTTAGGAGTTCCCTCTCGCAGGTATCGGGGCGCGTGTTTTCCAACAAAGCCGCATCCTTCGTCGCGTCACTCGACGCGATCTGGCCTGTTAACGCGGTCGGGATCGGAGTGTGGGTGGCCGGGATGCGTCCCGGGTCCGGTGGAGGTGGTTGCCAAGGTGGCAGAGGGGGCATGGGGTCTTGAAGATGTGATGGTGATTAGGGAAAGAAGGGGATTGATGGAAATTTGAGGAGAGGAGTGCAGTGACTGTGGGAGTCACATGATTGAATAGATGATGGTGGTTCGAAGTCAGAATCCCCGCGTTTTGTGTATGTAGTGAGAGACTTAGATCAAATCATGTCTCACACCCGTACTTGTGACTCGGATTTCCACCCAGTGCCAGCTCCTTCCACATCTTCGTCGTGGTTGAATCCTGGAAGTGTAGGCTGAGCATGTGCTACAACACAAACAGCAGATCGATATGTATTGTCCAATCTTTGGATGTCAATATACCTTGTATAAAAGCAAGGACATCCATCATAGGTTTCAACTCACGGAACCTCCAGTGGCTATAAGCTCATGCAAGAAATGTGTACCATAGGACTCATCCAAACACTGCAGGGATTGTGACCCTCCTTTTCACAGGGCATGAGACTGATGGAGGAATTCAGTTGGAAACTTGACTCAGACTAATATGACACAAACCAAGCTAAGCCGGTGGTGACCGAGGACAGGTCATCAGTGAGCTCGGTGGTACGCCGCACGCTCAGATGGTACAGGATGGGTCTTTTCGTAGTTTATGACCTTACTAAGTGCCATACTTGACTTAGAAGGGATCAAACAGTCTCGTTAGGCTAAACTACTAAAGATTACTCTGGAAGATGACTAAAGAACCACATACAGTTTAGCTGGCTTTCTACACACAGACGTGGCGCAGAGCTGAAAGCGTGATGAAGGGTCGAAGAGTGATTAGTCCTAGAAAGGAAATGATTGATATGAATGAGTGATGATATAAAAGAGATAGAATACATACTCGTGCGAAAACATATTTTTGTGTGGATATGTTCCTTCGTGAACTTTTTTGTAACCTTTCCCGATTCACTCATTCTCGCTATTTTTTAATTACACATCAATTTCTTCAACCACCATCAGGTGTGTACTCGTCCTTCTGTTGTTGATCAAGATCCAACTTATAGCACTTTACTTACACTAGCGCTCTTAGACCTTAGGCAGAGGGAACTAGGTTTACGAAAAGCCTTACCATAGTCAAGATAGGATCCATACATTCTGGTAAATATCAGAGAGTAGATTTACCTGGCATTTTACCAAATCTGAAGCAGATGACTGGAGTGTGAAATGTAACTTTGAGAGGAACTGCGAATTTGACCACATTACCACAGTCAAAAATGGGCGAGATGAGGTTGTAATCAGGTTTTGCTTCAACGATGGTCAGTTCACCTTTGGAAAAAGACTTTTGTCACCCGCTCTCTTCGTCTCACGGTACCATTTGTATTTTGGTGAATGTACCACGACATCAAGCATTGATCACGCCGAAGAGAGATTGATCAGTCAAAAACTTCTAAATTGAATTAAAATCATCATAAATAAAGCTGCTTGTCGTGTCATAATACTTCAAAAGTACAAAATAATACATGTTGTTGGAAAATCGAAAACAAGTAACACCAATAAAATGCTTTGGTTGACTGTTTTATTTTTATTTTTATTTTTTTTCAACAGAAAAGAAAGAAAAAGGATACTGATCGGTCTTTGGTGAGTTAATCGGAACTGATAAATATGATGCCTGAAAGACAGTTGCGTTCCGATTCGATCGATATTTAGAATCCTGACTCGTCGATTTTACCGTGAATTTCTTCCTTCTTCTCTTCACTCACATTCGGATTCTGATAATGAAGGGGGGGGGACACGATTGATCAAAATCAACTTGAAAATTCAAACGATTGAAAAAGAATGAGAAAGTGTACCTTTAAGGCCCCTTTAAGTCCAGCTAAGACTCGTTCAGGATTCTTCAAATGCAAATCATGTGGTGCAAAGTCTTCATGATCCAAGCGCTCTTGCGCTCGATCCTTGGCTTCAGGTGAGACATTCTATGAGAAAATTGAGACCATGAATGTGAGATCAGGAATAACATGGGGGCAAGATGAAGAGAGAGAGGGAGGGGGGGGTGACGGTCGAAGCAAAGATAACAACAAACCGGATTGGTGATAGCAGCTTTCAGACCACCGGAGACGCGAGAGGCACTGGCCATCGCTTTAATATTGGCGGTAAATAGATAATACGTCGTTGTGTCTGAAGGGGGTGAGGAAGCGGACAGAGAGGCACGATAGAGGCCGACTTTATAGGTCTCTGGATGGTGACGAGTAAGAAGAGTTCGGAGACGATTGGGAAGAGGGTGAGGTCCGGAGTGTGAGCAATGAGAACTAGAGTAGCGGGATGTTCAAATTGGTCAAGAGGATGAGACACTGATCGACCAATTAAGTTATCTTATATACTGCTTCAGTAAGCGGCGCGAATGGGTTGAGAAGAGTAACCTCGAGGGTTTAATAAGTCAGTGAGTGAGTGAGTGAGTGGAAGTCAAATGCACATCGTGTCAGAGCATTCAAAATTGTGCCTGATCGGAATAGAAATGAAAATGAAATCAGTGAACGAGACCGTAATGCTGATGAAGACCAGACCTGATCTGCATCCATCAGCCTAAGCGGCACATCTCGAATTTACTCGGCAGGCGGAGATACGAAGAGAGGCAGGGGCAGTCGGATCAACACACATAGTCAGCCACAGGCTGACTGATAATGAGTAAGCGAACGGGGCTACCTGCGTGACTCTCTGTGAGTACGTTGGTCGAAGCCAACCAGGTACGTCGATTCATAGGTATGTAAGCCATGGTGCCGTAAGACAATGAATTCTCCTTGACTGTCCTGAATGACTTCATGGAACGCGGTCGGATATGACTGCCTTCATAAACTGGCTACCCCCACTCCCGAGTGTAGCCGGGGCTACCCTAAACCGGGCCAATACGACTAATCCAAACCCCGTGCTGATAAATGGAACATACGGTAAATGGATATTTACGGTACACTCAACTCGAACTAGACCGCCTCCCTGCACAATGTTGAGATAGAGATTGTATTGAGACCAGCTCGACCCAAGGGTGCTGTTTGGACCCGACTGGTCGTGGAAGGACCTAGTTGTTCTGACTCATGGAACTCCTACTTTCGTCATAAGAAGTTGTGTATAAATCGAGGACACGAACCTGACTTGGCCTTTCCTTTCGCTGGTTCTCTTATCTCTCAGGATTAGACCTCACTCATCTTTCATCGTATTTGTTGACCAAATCAGCAATCTTATTTTACTTTCTTACTTCTACCAAATTTATCGTCTCTTTCTCGTATCGCAATCAACTCGGTATTTCCTAAATACCTCATTTTCGGCCATTGCCCCCAGTCAAGGTTCCTCCCATACCCATTACGAAAATTCGAGACCTTTTTATTTCTTCCATCTCTCAAACCTTCAGCTTTAGGGTATCGTACTCAACGTGCATGGTCGAATTATAACCGCCCCCGCTACACGAGGGATTCCCCGTTCGCGATTGAATGAAGGTTGGGTCAGTGGTTGGGGTCGAATCAGAAGCCGGCACGAAATCGTCACATTGAACGTACCCATAGCGTGCGTTCGGCTGCTCCACAAGCCCTCATTCCATTCGGCCTGACCACCCAATGACGGTACTTCATAGAGGACAGAGGATGAAGATTCAAACATATTGCGATCTAGAAACCCCGGTTGGATTAATGCTATCATCCAGAAAAATATCTTTCTAAACCCTCCCAAACGGATTGTTCAATGAGCGGACACGGGAAGATGAAAACGTTGGCAGGTTTCGGAGTTTAAGGTGCCATGCGGAGTTGACCAACCTCTCAGAAGCGGATGGTGCCTCGAAGTGTGTCTAAAGCTTGATTTACAATCTGTAACCGAGGTTTTTCGCAAGAATCACATGCCACACTGTTGAGGCACAGGTAAACATATCTCAAAAGATTCACAAACACAGTAAGTTGTGAGTCTATCTAGTCTTTCACGTTTGAATGGTCAACGGAACCAACGCGTCGCATACCTCCACTATAGTTGTCTCAAATCACAGCTTTCAATTGATGAGTGCTCCCCCAGACGACATAAGTTGACCATGACTAAGATTCACTAGGAGCAACGTGTGTTTGACCTCGAGATTAATGGGTGAATGACGTGGAATACTGTATAGCAAACTCGGAAAGATAACTGAAAGAGTCTCGTTGTTTTATTTCCTTCCTTCTTCTCTACCGTTTCCTATATTTCATTCCAAGCAGGCTTTCTCTCCTGACGGTCATCAATCACTGAGGTTGTATTCTCCTCAGGACACTCACGACATTTCCATCTCTCCAGTACTTGTTCAATTCTTCCATCTTGTTTCTCCTGGTTTGCCATAACGTGGGATAGGTGATCCCAAAATCTTGCCTCAGATTGCTATCGAGGAAAAAGGCACATCATATGTGTGACGCGTCCGGATCACACCATTATTATCTTCCAAGACTCCCTTCATCCACTTGTAAAAAAACATTTGGGATTCCCTACTAGCACCAAAAATATACAATGGGGAGTTAACCCTAGGTAGAGAAGCAGTGTATTTTGTCTTTGTTAATTTGTGGGACTTTGGCTAGTGCCCAACCTGAGGACAGTAATGGTGACAACTCGTCAATACCAGGAGAACTCCTCTCACAACTGTCCAACTCATCCCAGGGTGGTGAGGCAGGCAGATATACAAGAGGGTTTGATCCTTTAAAAGCTGAAAATCATCAACGCATGGTTCCACTATTTTAGCTTATTAGCCAAGGGAAAGATACTTCAAGGGCTGAAAAAGCTTGTTTTGATGGAGCTGGACATATGATCAACAAGTTGTTGCTCCTTGAGAATGTCAAAAACAATGGCAGAGTTTCCAATACCATCAAAGCATTCAACAAAGAGGATTTGATAACAAAGAAGCTATTTGGTTGTCCAGAATTAGTCTTCCTACAAATAGTTCACTAAAAATACATACATGATATGGCCAGCTCCTGAATCCCAAAGGCAAACATGCAAGTGGTCTTCAAGACCCACCTTGACATCTAAACAGAGCTTCAAATTCCACCAAAAAAAAGAATGCCGGCCTCACCCATAATTGGGCCCCAAAATGGGAGTTTATGTCTCTTATTGGAGAGAATTTTGCTCAGACATACTGATGAGATGGCTCAACTGGGATGCGTGCAGTAGTTTACCCAGGTGGAAAGGTGAGATTAAACATTGCTCAATCAGAAAAGAGAGAAACATAAGATTAGAGAAATGTTGGTAAAAGACTGACCTGGGATGCGTGCAGTAGTTTACCCAGGTGGAAAGGTGAGGAAAGAATTCACCTCCCACCCCGTACGCATCCCATAGATCTATCAGAGAACTAAGTACAAGCATACATAGCTTATAAGCTTATTAGTCTGTACCTAACAACTCAACACATACTCCATCTCAAAACCTATACTTTTGGACGTCCACGAAATGGTATAGGTTTTTATAGAAATGACTGCACATGCTGGGGAGCCATGTGATCTAGAGAAATACTCCTAATGAACTAATTGTTGAAGCCACATACTGTACATCTTCCTATTCATGCTTCTATCATGTCACATGCTTGTATCATTCCTTTATATCACTTATTCCTCCGTGTCCTGGTGTCACTTGGGCGTTGATTCTTCATCCTCTCCCTTCTACTACACCAGATTCAGCTCCAACTCTATCTCTCTCACTGTACTACTTACAGATCTTATCATTAGAGTTCTGACACGAAGTCTTGTTAATAATTTGCTCCGCTGATCTGGTGTGGATTCACATCACTAATGTATATGTGTACGAATAACACACACACAAAAACATTGGTGACTGAATGAAGACCTGAGACAGTGAAGTTACTGCAAAACGAAAAATTGAGTAGGTCACGATAGTAAAATGATAGGCACTACAATGTTATGGGGAGATCTGGAAGCTGTCTCCAAGAGATCTTCAATGTTAAGAGTTGCTCATCAGCAAGGAAGCTCTTCAAAAGATAGGTTGAAGAGTATCACTGAGGAGCGTTCCTAACGCAAGCAGCATTCACGATTAATTCATTTGCATATTTAGAGTCTTTGTGATCACATGTCTAAGAAATAACGTGGCACTTTAGACTATGAAAGACGCCACTGACGCATCTGTAATAGGAATGTTTATTTACTCAACTTGTTGAAGCAAGTAGCAGGGAAGGTTGAGAGGAACAATATAGGGACCTGTGTCAAATCCGCCTCCTAATGCCCTAAAGTTCCATTATTTCTTCTAAATTCCACCTGATAAAAATTCAAAGGCAAAATTTTTCAGAATAAATAAGCAAATCAGAAAAAAAAAAAAAAAAAAAAAAAAAAAAAAAAAAAAAAAAAAAAACTCGTAATGTTTTGTAAGACTTTTGAATAGCAATTGAAATATCTGCTACTGGCGTGATCTGATCTCAAGTGAAGTGAATTTTTGGAATTCCAAATTTGTGCATACATCAGGACTTCTCTAGAGAATTTCATGTCTAAACCCTATCTCTCCTTCCTCGAAACAGAGTTCAATTGATAATTGTTGGGAAGAAAAGTCACAAAAATGCTTAAGTCAGATCATGACTTCTTTGGCTAACTGAAAATAGTACGGGAGTGCTAAAAAGAGTTTCGTGTTCACTGTAAGAGGTACTGCACGCCTATAATAATAGCCATCTGGGCCTGGTGGTAGTCGGCCGTAATCTTGCGTAAAGCTACGATTGATGAAACCAAAGAACGTATTGATCGATTGTACATCGGGAGGCAACAGCATTCCGTCCGCATCGGCCGACGTCATCACAGTGAAAAGTAATGCCTGCCCCAAAGAAAAAAAAAACTAATACGTCGGGAAGGGAAGTAGATAACCTGAGTCAGGTGAATATGGATTCCAATCTGCTGTTGTTGACCGACTGAGTTAACATGGCCTGTTGGATATCAACCAAGGTCAGCGAAGACATTCATATCTGTAAAAAAAAAAAATACTCGAGCTCTTTCTTACCACCCAGTGAAAGTCCGGTTTTTGAGTTCGGCAGTCGTTATACTATGTGATTCGAAGAAAAATAAGAGGGTGTGTAAGAATCGAATCAAGCTTTCAATGAAAAAGGTATATCAAGCTCACTTGTTCGAATTTAGCCCTTCCACTCTACTTTGTGGTCATCACGCCCCCACATTGATCGACTTTCGGGAATCTGAATGTCAGGCACTAAGCTGAATATGATAGGAGTAGTTTCTGAAAGATCTCCCACCAGCAAGATTTCTATATGCAGGCCACCGATCACTGTTGACCTGGTCAGTTTTTCCGTTGGCAAAGTAGGCGTCGGTGTACCCGAGCGTTCCATCGATCTCAAACTTGTTGTGAGCTTCTGGCGAGAATAATCCTGGGACAGTTCCAAACAATCCGGAAGAAGGCCCGTCGGTTCTTTTGTCTTTGGCACCAATGGATATCCTTAACCTAATCGGTCAATGTTCGTCAGTGTGCAGATTGGGACCTTTATATGTGTCAATGAACCTTCCAAGAAGAAATACTCATCAATAACGTCGTAATATCGATAGAGGTCTTCAAGCCAGTGACCACGAGAATTGTTGCAAGGTCGAGCCCAAAGTCCAACAGTTCCTGCATTCCATATATTAATTCAGAGACAGTATTGATACCGTTCCACGAGATCTACAACAAAAACACGCCGCGTGGTCAAAACCTCATAATCCTCTTTCACAACAAGCAGCCATCAATCATGAACTTACATAACCATAGTTTGCAACTATATTTACACCTGGCAAGATTTGGTTAGGTTTTTATTGGGGGGCAGGTTATACGATCGTGTCTTCGATTTTGAACAAACGTATACACTGCGAGCAGAAACTACTAGGACATGCTTGTTCTAGAATTCCTAGGACCAGAGTTTTCCTAGATGTTCCTTGTTTGGACAAGGAAAAACTAGGACAAAGCCTGTCTGAGGAAATCTAGGACAAGCTTGTCCTAGATGTCTTTGTTGGCAGTGATATTGAGTCCCGGGCAAGCTCCCCTGACAGCATCTCAGTCCCAGGCGCCTGGATCCAAGCATTCCTAAGCGTAATCTCTGCGTCCAGATATACAAAGGTGACTCACGATGAAAGGGCGAGCTTCATCAGGGATGCGCTTTCGCCCACTAGCTACCACAGGTCCCAAATCAATAGTTTCTGGGGGTGGTCAACGTGTGAGAGGATTCAATTCCAGTGATAACTTATGATGGAGGTCGAGATAAATCTTTCTTGCTTGGTATGTGGGCGGCCAAGCTACTTGAACTAGGTCCTGGGACCTGCCGGGGTCTGAAAAGATGCTTAGCGATTTCCGGGGCCGAATCTTTCAACTCGGTTGAACCACTGGTTTGCTTTTCGAAATATGGAAAGCGCAGCAAAATTGGGCGCTCTGTGATACTCACAGGTGAGGGGAGAAAGACTTTCATTCCGAGGAAATGCCTCTCCATAACGGAGAGACATGAATAGTATTCAAAATGTATGTCCTATAAAACAGAATATCTTGAACAAAAGGGTATGTGGAGATGGCTATGAGGATATATAGAAGTAGTAACTAGCAAAAAGTGGATGGCTTTGTTTGGATGGATTGAGCGTGAGGGCACGACTGATGCATCTCTCTTTATACCATCTTCATCTTTTTGCAAGTATTGCAGCGCGATATGATAAAAAAAAAATATTACACCCTTTGAATAGTTCGAAGGAAATCCGTTGGCGAAAGACCTTCATGAAGTTCAGGACGTGCATGAGACACTCTCAACCGTCTGGCACTGGTAATATTTATTCAGTGGAACGAATTTCTTCCAAAAAGGTAAGAGTCCAAGTGTCAAAAGGCAACGGAGGGCTTGCTGAAATGTTGCAAGCGTACTCGTTTGTCTGCAGTCCAAGGCCTGCTCTCAAGCGCCCAGACCAATCATCAGAGTCCGATTGGAACATCTCGACCGCCAAAGAGCTGCCGTATAGACCTTAGGATGATGGGAGGTGATGGCCTCCAAAACCAGAGCTCACCTCGGACGAAACAATCAGCGAGAGAGAAGATCCGATTCCGACTTAGAGCCCGACTTTGTTTCAATGCAGCCCATTGCATTCCCGGGGTGGATAAAATATGTAAAGTTTCCGGGGAGGCTCGATTGACCAACTTTTGGTCAAGTAGCAGAGAACAGTCTAAAGTCGAATCCATACTCTCTCAGTCCACTTAGGGCTCCAGCCATTGGCCCGATCACCTTACTGCACCAGGGTCTAGATCCGAAATCGAGCTTCACTTTCTCCTTCCTCATATCGAAAATAAGCGAGGATGGGTACTGTGCAAGTGATCAGTCAATAGCTACAGTTTTAGTGAGGACGTTTGAAATCACTCGACGGCGATGTACCGAGGAATGTGTCTCTGATCAAGGAAGCCCATCCATTCTCACACTCTCAACCAGCTAAGCCGCTCTCTCTCCAGATACGACCAATGTCGTGATTTCGACCCAACCACTCGGACTCAATAAAATCCTTAAACTAGATTACAATTTCAAACGCGTACTCAAGATCACCTAAAGCTCCCCGGCAGACGGGCGACTTTAGCCGCAGTAGCAGGATATTGGACTTGAGTTAAACCGTTCTTTCTGAACTCGTTAAGGTTCACTGGTTCTGATTTTTTTTTTTTTTTTTTTGAATCACTGGATAGTGAGTAATTGAAGGCGTGCTTTTCAAATCGCGCTGGTCTGTCACGGGGCAAGATGTCCATCGCATTCAAGCTCAGTACGAAGTCAGCTGCCGAGATATAGAGATCACGAAGACAATTTTTACATAGTCCAAAAAAATAAGAGCATTGCGGACCACTTTCCGCCCGTTAAAACATAGGAATACTAATTGTGTTAAATTGAGTGCACTGCTTTTCGTCCCACAACCTGCTTGTCTAATCTTTATATATATATATTTTTACCTCTCATCCTTCTAATTGCGGATCAACCCGCGCCTCTCTCTTGAGCTCAACTTCCGGAAACCCTGAACCATCGAGCGAGCGAAATGTTACAAAATAATGGACTGCTGAATGGTTCTCAAGTCTTCGAGCCAAAACTTAGTGTTTACTTAAAGTCAGCAATTGAACATCTCGAGCTCACTGACATACCGTCAATCCCAAGCGTTTAACTCATTCACTTTCTTTTGAATTACCCAATGCCATAGGTGGAAGCGCTGGTTGAGACCTTTTATTGCCGAATACCTTGGTGGGTCACCGTGAACTGAAGACTTCTGTTGTCTAATGTGTCATATATGTACATGATTATTCTTCCGTGGCAATCGCTCACACTTTCTTCAACTTTCGAGGTTTTCTAGGGACTGCTATGATGCTTATGATCGGAAGTAAGTTGATCACTAAGCCCACAGACCTGCTTATTCACCTGGCCCTGAGCAGTCCGACTAATCTTTGCTCTGCCTTTCTTCAAAAACAGCTGGAGTTAATTGCCGTGAGTCGGTCTTTGATACGCCCACTGGCAAACTGAACATGATTTCGAATTCATGAACACGAGTCAAGCTGATCCTTTTGCGCATTTACTCGACTCAGAGGTCGTGTTGGATGCGGATCAGAAAGTATCATCTTCACTCAAAGGTGATTTTTTGAGCATATCAATTGGCTGGGGAACCGCGGTCATGCTTGGGGTCTGTTTTGACTCTTATAATCATAAAATCGCCCACAAGTCTCTGATAACTTTGTTCAAGGATAGGTCTATTTGTCTGGGGGAATTTCGGGAGGGCATTTGAATCCTTGTGTCACTATCTCATTGGCTGTTTTCCAACGGTTGTGAGTTTCGATTTGTCTGTGAATGGTGAATTGGTAAAGCATTGTTTTTTACTAACAATCTGTTTCCCAAAGTCCTTGGAAAGGTGTTATTCCTTACGTCATCGCCCAAGTGTTTGGAGCATTTACCGGGTCGCTCATCACTCAAACGATGTAGGCAAACAAAAATTTAGTCATTTAGTTGATCAACAAAGCTTCATTCACCTAAAACTTTGGAAATCATCAGCTATGCGCACGCTCTGGATATTTACGAGGGCGCAAAAGGTCTTCGGACCATTAATGGTCCCACAGCAACCGGAGGACTTTTCTTCACCACACCGCAACCTTATATGTCGCGTGAGAGGACATCCACACTTTCATACATTATGTTTGTTTCACTGAAAAAAAGTCTACTTCTGAAAGATGCAAACTGTTTCTTTCAGGAGTTCCTAGACGCGACTATCTTACTGCTTATGGTGTTTGCCTTGGGTGACCGGCAAAATGTTCCTACTCCCAATGGCACCAATCCGTTGAGTTCACTGACCATCTTGTCATCTTTTATTTTTTATTTTTTCTATTATTCTTTTTTTTTCCCACTCCTCGCCTTTTCTCTCTTACCATAATTCTTGAAGCATTTTAGCTTCCCATTTCTCTCACTTGTTGAACGAATGAACCCATATTCAAGCTAATTCATTCAAACCTATAACCCAAAAAAATTACTTTACTTACAGAATGATTTTCATGTGGGTGATCATCGGCATCGGAGCATCTTTCGGCGCTCAGACAGGTTCAGCCATAAACCCGGCCAGAGACTCAGGACCTAGATTAATGGCCTGGATCTTTGGCTACAGCTCCTCAGTATGGACAGACGGAAATTTTTACTGGCTTTGGTCTCCATGTTAGTTGTTATTTTATTTGATGAGTGAATTGGAAAAAAAAAAAAAAAAAATCTTTATCAACCAAATCTATCTGATTTTTTTTTTTTTTTTCGGTCTTTGAGGAAATAGGGTTAGCAACATGCTCTGGTGGAATTTTTGGTGGATTTTTGTATGACTTTTTCGTAAGTGCCTAGAGGTATTTGATATAGATCTTAACAATAATCAGTTCATGTACTTTTTTTTTTTTTTTTTTTTTTTTTTTTTTTTTTTTTCCATCTATTGGCAGCTATACGACAGAATAGATTCACCTTTCAATAGACTAGCCACTTCTTCAATTCAACAAAATCAAACTCAGTCCAATCTTCAACTTGATCATCAAACAAATTCTCTCAACACTTCTGAAACAGTTAGTAAAACTAGTGAAGCTCGGTCCCGGGATTCGGATGCAACTCTTGGTGGAAGGCGCGAAATTAGAAACAGTACCGATTTTAAGTTAGAGATTAAGCCAGCTGATAAAGAAACTTATAGCTAGCCCCTCGTGTACACCAGGGCCCTGGGTTTTTGTTTGTGATCCGCTACAGCAAGGGAGTGGTTTTGCATGAATAAAAAAAAAAAAAAAAAAAAAAAAAAAAAAAAAAAAAAAAAAAAAAAAAAAAAAAAAAAAAAAAAGTGGAATGTTTCTCCTCAGTTATCATCTAGCCAGCGAATCTATGACTTTTTTTCGAATGTTATAAACCCATGTAACTTTTTATGCTAAATTTATGTTATTCCTGATGAACAATTTTTGAAACACGTAAAATTCCATCAAACTGGATTTGATGAATTGCACCAATTGGTTCGAATGTTAATATCCGAACGTTCCACTATTCGAGCCATCTTAGCACACCTGCCTATTTGAAGTTAAACATGCGGGTGGTGATCTATAACAACGCTTATCATGATCATAACATATATTTCTATTATATATGCGATAGCCTTCAAAATTTGAGTCCTTTTTTTTTTTTTTTCTTGGAATATTGTAAAATGGGTTTCATCCCACCAGAATTCTAATATTCAACTGTATTGATCCTTGATAAATTGATTGAACACGTCGTTGGTCAGAATTGAGACTTGTCAAATTTATTGTCTTCTCACAAGTGGTAGTTGTCTGAGGGGATTGCCCATACCCTCCCTTGCCCACACCCCTATATATTACAACTAAGCCACCTATTTTTTTTCCTCTCTAACAAATCTGAGTGTCGTCAACATTGGAAATAGGTCTCAAGGAGACACGACACTTTTTTTTTTTTCTTCCTTTTAAATAACCTGGCGTCAAGAGGCTATTTGAAGGCGGTTGGAGGCCTACAGGTCTTGTACAGGCTATGTGGACCATGAATGACCATCGATGACCTTCCATCATCTACCATCCAAAAAAAAAAACGGCGTTATGTCCATCATTTTTCCAGCAATTTATCAATGATCCTTTTTCTATTCAAGTCTGATCTGTTTGGGAATTGACCGAAAGTTGCATTCTTAAAAGTAGATTCCTAGTTTTCCAACTTGAATACCCATACATTGGGGAACTTGAAGCACTACAAGAGGTTTGTCTCAATCTTCCTGATGAAATGGACTGTGCTCAATCAGTCACCAAAAAACTACCTAAGTGAAGACGAAATTGTTATACAAGATCATTTGCAATAGGTTCACCTCATTTACACCACAATCCATGTTCATGCCTGAATCGAAGCCAGCAGCAATTTCGAGGTCACCGAGTCCACAGAAAATGCACCCGACGCGGGGAGCGTACACATTTCCGCAGAAACTCACTTTTTTTTCCCTTTCCCCAAATTTTCGCCCGCCAGGCACCTCTCAGTGGCTTAATTGGGCTTAATGCCTCAGTGATGCATACTCTGGGGACAAAGCTGGGTCAAAGAAGGGATTTTTGCTGGAGAAACTTGGAAAGAAGTATGCTCCCCATGCCGGGCGCATTTTCTGTGGACTCAGTGGGTAGGGTCTTTCGATGAGGTTTGACGGGTCGGTCAGACAAGGTGCACACGAAGTACGTAAAGGACAAAAGTCTTGTTGGAAAGATTGTAGCCTGAATCATTGTGCGTCAATGTAGAAGGGCATGCAAAATAGCAATGTAGAAAGCCTGCAATGGAATTCAGGCAAAGAGCGAGTTCGACACGCAAAGTCGAGCAATTCTCAAACATGAGCCAGAACGGTTGCACAAAATATGGAGGGGGGCGAGGAAGCAAGACACGCATCCCAAATGTATCTTTAAAATTCACACAGCAACTGGTATTACAACTAGCAAAATAAAACATGAAAAAGCGGAAAAAGACCACAGAGGAAGAAAAACACGAATCCGGAAAAAACTACTTGGCTGATGAGTATTTCGTGACACCCTCTGTGGAACAAAAGGATAGATGTCAGAGATCGAAAACAGTAAGGGTGACGAAGACGGTCAAATAGAAAACTTACTGGTTCCTTCTGAGATGGCGTGCTTGCTGAGTTCACCAGGAAGGATGAGTCGGACGGCAGTCTGAATCTGAACACGCGTAGCATCAAGTGAGCAAATCACAAATCAACAGTTAGACAAAAGAGAGATAGACCAACCTCTCGCGATGAGATGGTTGACTTTTTGTTGTAGGTTGCAAGTTTGGATGCTTCTCCGGCGATTCGCTCGAAGATGTCGTTGACAAAAGAGTTTAGGATAAGCATGGCCTTGTTGGAGATTCCGGTGTCAGGGTGAACTTGCTTGAGAACCTTGTAAATGTAAATTGCGCTAGAGGGAAAGGCGTCAATAAAAAGGAGTGAGACGGACAAGGCAAGACAAGAACTTACTAGGTCTCTTTGCGGGCTTTGTGGCGCTTCTTCTTCTTCTCGCCGTCAGCCGGAGGCTTAACGGGACCCTTCTTGGCTGTTGGGGCCTTCTTGGCGGCACTAGATGCAGGAGCTTTGCCACCCGAACTGGCAGGGGCCTGAGGGAAATGAAGAAATGCGATCAGAAGAGATGGACAAGGACAGAGTGATAACGGGCAGCCGGAGACGACGTACCTTTGAAGCAGGCTTCTTCTCGGCAGCAGCAGATTTTGGTGGGGCCATTGATGATAAAGGGGATTGATGAAAAGGAAGATGGACGGTGGTGATGGGATGAGCGTGAGAGTGTTTAAGTGTTTGAGTGTTGAGTGGAGGTGAGGGATAATGGGAAGGGGGAAACGGTCGGTGGAGAGGGGAAGGCTTTATGGAGAAGGCGAGATGAGGGAAAGTGAAGGTGGGCGCGTGAAAGGTGTTGAGTACGCGAGTGGTGAGTCGGGCGAATGTCTCGACGTCAAAACCATGTAGGGTTGCGCAAGACGTGTACGAAACTGACTGAGCCAAAACTGTAAATAATACACAGCAGCGAAGAGCTGAATTGATGGCCGACCAATCAGCGCGTTCGATCGCGTCCAGTAATTCTTGACCACGCACCCCGAATTGCTAAATCGCGCTACAGTAACTAAGTTTGACGCTGATCAACTGTACTTGATACATACAGCAATCGAGATAGTACTACTTACTTACTTACTATACAGCCTGCTCTCCAGTGTTGCGCTCCCTTTCAGGCACGCGTCTTGGCGACACTTTGGTCCTCGTAGTCCCCTCTTCCGCTTGCCTTTAAATACCACTCTCCTCTCCGCCCTTATCCCCCTTCTCTCACCTCACACTTCATCCACACAAGCCAATCTAAACCAACCTTCTCAACTTTCACCAACAACCCTTCGCTACCTTTTATCTCTATCACATCAAACATGTCTTCCGGTGGCAAATCTGGTGGCAAGGCCGGTGGCGAGAAGACCAGCACCTCACGTTCCGCTAAGGCCGGTCTTCAATTTCCCGTCGGTCGTATTCACCGACACCTTCGAAAGGGTTACTATGCTCACCGAATTGGTGCAGGTGCTCCCGGTACGTTGCTCGTTCTGTCACATTCATTTCCGCTTCGTTTCCGTTGCTCCAAGCCTGACCTCGGATGTTGTCTTTCTAGTTTACCTCGCTGCTGTCCTCGAATACCTTGCTGCTGAAATCCTTGAGTTGGCTGGTAATGCTGCCCGTGACAACAAGAAGTCTCGTATCATTCCCAGACACCTACAGCTCGCTATCCGAGTTAGTTTTTTTTAGCTCGTTGTTTCAGTCAATCCCATTTCACTCATGATTTTGATTGTTTGTTTGTTCCCATAGAACGACGAGGAATTGAACCGTCTGCTCGGTCACGTTGTCATCTCCCAGGGTGGTGTTCTTCCTCAAAGTAAGCAAGCGAACCTCATCATTCCATTTGTCTTAGTCGCTCACCTTCCTCTCTCCTTTCAGTCCACGCCGAACTCCTTCCCGCGAAGTCGAAGGGCAAGGCCGCAAAACCTTCTCAGGAAATCTGAACTGTCAATGTTTCTCTTGGTTGCTTTTCGCCTACTTGCTTTCTTTGTATTATTGTCCTTAGTTATGGTGTCCAATTTTAGTCCTATTTGAGCGTGCGATTGTTCCTTTATTTTTTGTGTTTGAGCGAGTGAGCCATATGCCCTAAAAGACAGTTTGATTTTGTGAGTTACCGGGTAAGAAGCAAGCCAAGTCTTTTTTGCTAAACCTGTTTGGTTTCTGGGAGTGAGGTTGAGATTGTGTATACGAACACTGGTGCTTGTCCCCAAGGATATGCTTTCCCAATCATCGGTTACAACCCAATTTGGGGAGACGGCTCGAAACTACCTTGTATGCTCACGTGGCCAGTCAAATTCACGGAACGTTGCAGTTCGAAAGACTTTTACCGTCAAGAATACTTGTAACTTGCAACTCTTGAAGTTTTGAGCTTTTCGCGTTCTTTGGATTCTCACTTGCAACCCCAAAAGACCGAACTACCACGATCGTCACCACCCCGGTGGACGATTCCCTTGATGGGTTGGATTTTGATTTGGGCACGAAGTGGACCGCACCAAGTGACCATAAGTTTCAAACAGTGGTTCACGTATGCTCATGCGGTGTCTCAGTATAGCTTCTTGTTAGAAAGGTCATTTTCCTCTTCTGCAATGAAGAGTTACCGCCTCACCCATCAAAATCGCGCCAAGGTACTATCGGTATCTCTTGGCTAGACCGTATACCTGCCCCCCATAATATGAGCCTGATAATAACAAAGCAGTACAGCTGCCAGTGAGTTTTCATTACCGTGATTTCTCTGACTTGATGGTGAAGATGTGCTGATCTTACCTTTTCTGTTTGATCTTTGTAAAATTGTGGACCAGATAAAGGGTTTTTATACTGGAACACCTTCAGCATAGTTACATCACATATAGGCATGTGATATCTGATAACACCACATGCTCAGATGTGATGCAACCACGCAGGTGGTGAAAACTGCGCTGAGATTGGTAGGCAAAGATCTCAAACGTGCCATATTCTGACTAATCTGTCGAAGAAAAACTAACCTGATGTTTACAACGGATATAGTTTGAGACAGAGGTCTAGTGTGTTCACCCCATCAGTGAACTGGTACAAGAGACAGCGGAAATTTTTTTCTGAGCATAGCCATGCTCAGGCCCAATCACTGCCAGCATTATATACTGTCCACTAGGGGACAATGATTGTCTGGGGGGACAATCAATGATGATTTTCACCCACTTGGAGGATAATTTTCATTGAGTGTCCCCCCAGACAATTATTGTCCCCTAGTGGACAGTATATAATGCTGGCAGTGAATCTCATGCTGATACAATATAGACTTATTGAATAAGAGCATGATACCTACAAAGCAATATGCTATGCCAACTTATGGTATGATATGGGGCAAAAGTGACTTGTGAAATTCATCCTTTCATTACTTCAGTCTTTTGTAATAAGAAAAAAACACTTGTATCATGGGACTTGAGCACAAGTCCAAGATTCCCAAAAGCAAGAAGAAAAAAAAAAAATAGAAAATTGTATAGTAGGTTAGTTATATCTTATTTTATTATAAGTAGGTTGACATGATTTGAATGATCAATGTAAAAATCAAACAAAATCATCTAGGAGATTGGCTTGAAGATATATATAAAAAAAAAAGAGTACATTTTGTGTAATCTTTATAACCACATTAAAGGACAAAAAAAAAAAACATCAGTAAGACAGACAGAAAATGAGTGAGCACAGAGAAAAGTGGAAAAAAACACTATCATCATCAAGTAATTTCCAAATGTAAAAAAACTATATCAAAATGAAAGGGAAATTGCACTTTTACAGCTCAACCCCCACATTGAGACTAGTGGAAATTACTTAATGCCTGGCTGTGAAAGCTGTTTACTCAGTCATGTTGTTGACTGTCATCATTTTCATCCTTGGAGGAGCAAGAAGCTTCAGATGAGGATGAAGCTTTAGACAAGTACAAAGAAGAATACAAAGCAGTTGAAGAATAAGGCTCCTAGGTTGATGGTTTGATTGGGGGGAAAAAAGGGGTGATCTTTGGCTGGGAACAATTGTGGTTCTGCACAAGAATGGGATTTTCTGAGTAGTTCATTCAAAGCTTGCAGCACATGATCAGCCTCAGATTGATTGATTTTGGGACAAAAATACTGAACCGCATGAGAATTTTTTTTTTTTGCTGATTTCACCTGAGTAATTCTCCAAACTTTGCAAGGCTCATCAGTGTTCTCAATTGGTTCCTCTTTGATGGGGGTGGGAGCCAATGGTGCTGGTACAAGGTGACTCTTTGTCTGTGGGCATAGGTTTCGCAGCTTTGCCTGGTCGGGTTTTGACTTAGTTTAGCTAAGTCCCATAAGTTTCAGGGATTTTTTGAGGACTATTCCTTGCTGAAGAATGAGGGACTTACAGGATAAGTCAAGATTCTGGTGGGTTTGATGGGCAATCTTCTCAAATCTACCAGAGGGAAAAGGCTGCCTCTTCTTTATCCACCCCCTCACTTATGCCCCCAAAAGCCAATTGGAGGTTTGGATCTCCTCATTCTTCAGAGGAGATTTCCCTCTTCAGACTATTCCAAAAAAAAAAAAAGTCATTACAGAAGATTCCTTTGAGAGGGAATCTTTGGTGCTCTAAAAAGGAGCGGCTGCGCAGAAGTTAGACATGTCTGTGTATGTAGCTCAAATTTTGAGCTCCAATCCTTGAGAGTTGCTGAGAGGACATGAAAAATTAGAGTCCTCAAGGAGAGCTTTGATGGTGATCTGAGATAGGAATAGGGTCCGATGGTTGGATTGGAGGACACTGACTCTCCCCATCCATCCATGCATTTTTTTTTTGTGTGTGTGTTTTTTAACACCTAAAGCTCAGAAACTGGCCCAGATTACTGCAAACACATCAATCAAGATAACTTTGAGCATAGTAAATAATCAGTTGGTCATATTTTTCCACCTGAACCATGACCTGGGAATGAGTTCAAAGAACTCTGTTCAGGCCTTCCTCACAAGCCAGGACTCAAGAATGAGGCAAAAGCAAACTAGGTGGGGAATTGAGATACGCTGGACATCAACAAGGAATTGGTTGACAACAATCACTAGGATTTTCAAGGATGACAAAGAAGGTAGACTTGTGAGATGGTCCAATAACTACATCTTGAACAAAGTAAGAGTTTCAAAAATTTCTTCGTGACCTTGAACTTGAGCTTTGCCTAATTCAAAAGGGATAGTGATTCAAGCAATTATGATTGATATCAAAGTGCTCTGGTAATCCAGCATGGGATAATTGAAAGTTTACATATCCTATGTGACTCAGAAACCAATCAACCCCTAACAAGAGGTAGGGTTGGTAACTTGGTAGGTGGCATGTGCTATTCAAGAATGATGACCATTCTCTGTTTGAAAATAGTTGGAGAGCTATCTGAAATGTGCTTTGACACCAAAACAATCAAAAAAACTCGAACAAATTGGACATCTTATGATCCTTTTTGATTTAATTGAAGTCTGAAGACAAAAAATCAAAAAAAAAAAAAAAAAAATCAGTGCATGTTTTGGCTTGAATAAGTACAAGTCAGAGTTCTCCTCTGGAGAGAAAATTTCCTTTTGACTCTAGGATTTGGGGCACCACATTTATGTAGTTTACTTCCCCAAAGTGGGACTGGAAGGTCAAAGTCAGCCCCAGTGTGATTCTACAAAAAGCTATGGTTTACTTGTGATTTTGAGAATCAAAAAAAAAAAAAAGTGTAGAGTAACACTGGCAATGAAGTTGTGTCAGATGAATGTGTCTGACTCAACATTGGATGGATGGCCTGTGTATGTAGGTAAGGGAATGTACTAAATTCTATCTCAAGTTTGAAGTAATTTTTTTGTTTAAGGAAGGAAAGTATGTTGATGATTGATAGCACACCAAAAAAAATTCAATTTCTTATAAGGCCCTTGCTGGCAATTGACAAATGGGGAAATTGGTCATGTTTGACATCCCAAAGTCATTCCAAATTTTTCATATCGTAATGGCTGAGAGAATTGGTTTGTATCACTCAGGTAACTTAATCTGGTATGTCAAAAAAAAAAAAAAAAAAAAAAAAAAAAAAAAAAAAAAAAAATATTTCCCCCTTTTTTTTTGTTTGATATATCTTTTGCTTTATTTTTTCCCGATTTTATATAATTGATTTCCTCATAAAGACAAAAAAATAAGAAAAATTGAGAAAAGCATTGAGAATTTAACCAGAACAAAAAAAAAACTCAAACTTAAGATTAATAAGTTTACGTTTCAGTATGTAGGGAACTGGATGACTGGAGAAACACCCAATGAAGGGGTTGGTACAAGAAAACTAACACTGGTGATTTCTTCTTCTGAGTAGGCAACAGGTTATTAGAATATATAAACTAAAACAACACCGGCAGTGAGAGTTACAAATTAAATGGGATGTAATCTTTAGAACTCCAAGCAGAAAAACAACTAGAAAGATGAGCATGGGTAAGATAGAACTTTGAAATGAAGATAAAGAGAAAGTCTCCGGAGAAGAATATCTCAAAATTACGCGGGTTGAGATAATGCAAAGTGCTTGGCTCAGGCATACCAGAGGTCACAGCAAACATAGAAACCGAATATGCAATAGCGATGAATTTGAGAGACGCGTTGAAATGCATATCTGGGGTCATCAAATGTATCATCTTGGATACGGTAGATTGTCTTGGATAGGATGCTAGGGCTAGTATGGAATTCTTCGAAAGGTATTGGTGAAGAGGATAGCTTGTTGAAAACTTCGGGCTCTTTACAAACTTGCAAAAAAAAAAACTAGTACTGTAATGGCGTCGCCGACCCTTGCCGTGCTCGATTATTTGAGCTTGACTGTTGCTAGTAAGTATGTACGCCCTTCCTTTGTGAACGGTTCCTTTCGAAGTTGTGGAGAAGTTTTATGTTGGACCTGCGCTTATCTGTCATACCAACTTCACGCTATATGGATCACGCCAGCCTATACGCCATCCCAGTTGTAATGATGTATTGTTAAAAGTTTAAACGTTCATTAGAGTTTTTTCACGACTTGGCTATTTTACCAAGTACTTCCTTATACCATCATTGAGTACTCATTGATTGTTCAACAATCTCGGTTGTTTGGCTATTTTTTTCTTTGTTCTACTTTTTTCAACTCGGATTCGAAAGGGAAAGGAAGATTTAAGCAAAGCTCGACTCAGGAAGCTGTTGTGCTAAACGCACTTATTGTTTTGTTATATATAGTTGTTGTTTCCTCTCAATTGTTGTTCTCTTTTTCTCATCGGAATCTCTTGTATCTTCACCTCACCATACGCTTTTTAGAATACTATCTTAATTAGTTGATTTCCAGCCAATCATAATAGTGTGAAAGTCTCGAAATACCTAGCCCGATCATTACACCAGTGCAGCGGAAAGTAGCTCTTGAGCTAACGACATCACTAATGACTTTTCGTAGCAGGTCGGAAAAACTCGGTCTCCAATGTACATACATGAATGGTACATACTTGATTTAAATATCACCGGTGCTCGAAGAGGGCTTGCGATGACACTCTTCATGAAGATCTCAGTCTGGTGCATCGTGATAGACCCTTTGCGCGCATTCTCTAATGCTATGAAACTTTTTTTCGAACATGCAGGTTTACTGTACCAAAGCCTTCATTTCTACGTGCTTCGATTTGGTGTGATTCTTGGGGATGAGGAATCTAAAGATCCTCCTTGACCATGTAGAAGGCTTAATTTACAAGCATTACCCTAGTGAGCCTTTCCTCCATTATATGAAGGCAAGATCCAAGGTTTTTACTTTCTGAATTAGCTTTCGGGTATTTTGCGTGTAGGGATTGAGTTGGGGAATTTGTTTACAGGTGAAATAGGATACCACCAAGCACATTCGGTGACTTTGGTGGAATTTTGTATGAAGTCCCGTACTCATGACCTGTTATATCCAGATCCAAGTGGATGGACATATCACAGGGTGTAGTACTGATGCATTTACAACAACTGGAGCGATTTGTAAAAGTTAACAGCTTTTATTAGAACATACAAAGAAATCCACCAAAGAATCAAGTTCCCCAAAACCACTTGTTCAATGATTGAGAGGGTCAAGTAATTTTAATCATAATCATCATCTTCCATATCTTCTAGTCTTCTCTTTCCATGATCAGCTGCATTCAAACCATTCCCGTTGATGGTAATAATAGGTGAGGGAGCAGTCTCGGTATCACTATCACTATCACTATCACTATCACTATCATCATCATCATCATCATCATCATCCGCTCCACCGAACATATCTTCATCTGGATCATTAGTTTGATCAGTTGTTGACGAAGCGGCCTTAGGTGCAATATCAAAGTTAGGTGCTGTGACTCGATCCTTCTCTGGTGGTAGTCGAATTCCATAACGTTCCGGTATCGGTGGTAGAGATGTTTTATTGAGGGTGTCGGCCAAGTTAAGAAGGAACTAGTATTACATGAGGATTAAAAACGTTAAAGTTAAGTTCATGATTTAAATTGCAAGTAAATTCATCTTTTAATGATGAAGCTCACTTCTTTAGTCATTGGTGCGCTCATCGAGTGCTCTACTTTGGCTTGTACCGCCAAACGGACATCCTCTACGTCTGGACCATGGCTCGCATGCCCTCGACCGGCATGATCAGCGTAAACCATTGCATCTGAAAGAATATCGACCGTATAACCTGATCAAGAACCAAAACCGGATGGGTATGAATTAGAATTTGAAGCAAAAAAAGAATATGAAAAGGTGTTTGTCAAAGTGCGTACGATGAGCAAATTCCATAAGTACTCTTACGACGCCTTCCGATGAAGATTGAACTCCCATGGTGGCTAGAAGAATGGCGATGATCCTCGCATCTCGAGGTGTAGAAGGTGGCTGTTGAGATTTCAGGTTTGAATCCTGACTATTATTTGTGCTATCGACGTTTGACGAGATTGTGGGTGTGGTCATGATGGATTGGTTGCTGATGAATGAGGTAGTGATGTCGGTGATGAGGTCGTTCGTAGCGGATACGCATTGATTTCGAGCTTATGTTACAGTTTAAGGATGTTAGCATACCCTAGGTATGTGTGTACTGTATATCCTATATATAAGCATGCTACTCTATGTATGCATGTCTAGTTCTGCTTCTGACCAACACCCCCATTCGAGTCTACTTTCGCTAACTCTACCATACTTGACTTTAACATTCTCATACAAGACTTTCATACATCAAGGCCTTCACCTATCCTCAATATCCTTCCTTGGTTCACTTACACCCACGTTCGAACCTTCTAGTCATCAGCATGGCCGATCTCGATGATGAGTTACTCGCTCTGGCTGGTGATATTACCAAATCATCTTCAACCAAGCGTCCACTGAAGTTGACTAGCAATAACAAGAAGATAAAAAGGAGGAAGAGGATGGATATGGAGTGAGTGAATTTGATCACATCTCTTCATCACCACAGTTCCCTGATAAACGACCTATTGGTTTATCGTAGTTCTGAATCAGATATGGAGATGTCATCTGACTCAGAAGGTGCTATTCCTATGGATGGTGTGTTATATCGAGGCTACATATCATATGACAAAGTTTCCCCATTTTGACATGTAATCTCGCTTATAGTGGAGCATTCCGAGGATGATGATGATGGACAGGAAATTCGAACTGCCAACACTAATCCATATCCCTACGAAGGTATCTATATCGACGTAGCAGATAAGAAACGAATTCAATCTTTATCCGAACTTGAGCGTGAGGCTATCCTTGGTGAACGTCAAGATGAGTTACAAAAGATTAGAGATCGAGAAAATGTCAAGAATATGGTCAGAGCTCGGGATGAAGAATCTAGTAAACGGAGTAGCGGTCGAGAGAAGAGTCGGACGGGAACAACATATGAAAAAGCTCAAAAGTTGGATGAATTGAAAATGAAGAGGCAAGAGAAGGGGAAGCGACCCAAAGTACTTCATTTTTCTATCTGTCTTTTTCCATATAAATTTTAAATACTTTCTCATCAGCTACTATGCTTTCACAGCCGGAAGATGTAGACCCTACTCAGGCGAGGAGGAAATCTGGGAAGGATTTGGACTGGGATGCTTCGGAGGATGAGGAGGTCGATCTAAATAACAATCATACGCTTGTGATTGAAGAGCCGAGCGTTCTCGATCACGCTACCATTGATGATATTCGGTCTGTTATGCTCACGCGCAAGAGAGCCGTCGAACTGTGCTTTACCACTTTCTTTCAAGAGTATGTCAAAGGAATGTGGGTACGGGTATCTGTGGGGTTCGACCCAGATGACCCGAAGCGGGAAATCAAGTATCGTGTAGGTGAAGTTCTAGGTATGTAGGACGATTCAAGCACTCCAATCTTTCTGCCCTTCGTTTCATTATTTTGACATACTGTTTCCATAGGGGTCAGTGAGGCTTCGAAGTACTACGAGGTAGAGAACCAGGCGACTAAAGTGGAACTCCAAGTAGTGATTGCCAAGTCTGAAAAACTTGTCCGTCTGGACAGGATATCGAATTCGCCATTCCAAGAGGTCAGTCTGAAGTCCATGACCGTCCTCCCAAGTCCGGTGTTAATCATCAATATTCCCTTGTGGACAGAACGAATGGGCATTTTCAGTAGGTGAATGCCAGAAGCATAATGTTGCTATCCCAACAAAGAAGGAAATTAGCCGAAAACTCAAAAATCTCGAAAATCATCGGGACTGGGTCAAGGACGAGGTAATTAATTTTTAGTCGGGCTGTCGTCTTCAAGACGTATTCTGATTTTTTTGATTTTTTTTTTTTTCCAATCATCAGACCGTTATCACCAAACAAGTCCGAGCTAAAAAGGAGATGCGCGATCAAGGTCAAGGACCTCCTACTACCTTATCCATCACCGAGAGACTGAGGCTACAAAGCGAGAGAGATCAAGCTGCCGCGAAAGGGGAAACTGAGCTTTACGAGCGGCTCGTATCACGATTGGAACAAGCTACACCTGTCCCTATCAAGGCAGAGACACGTATGGCTGGCGTCAATGAACGAAATCGGCGGGCAAATCGAGAAGAGATTCGTCGAGCCGAAATTGCGGCGGCAGAGTCTCGTAGGCAACAGATGAAAGCATTGGAGGCAGGACGTGCTGTCAAGGTCGATGCGAGCGCAAGAGTGAGAATCACGCCTAAGATGACTTACGAGACCAAGTGAGTTTCTCCCTCTAACCGATTCTCAAAGATGACACAACATTTAGTCAAAATGTATAGATCCGATAGTTCATCTCGTGCACTCACTCCAGCTTCTGATGGAAGCACTCCGGTAAAGCCTACATCTGTCAACCCGAGCGTAATCAGTACTCTAGGCGCATCTGGACTCAAAGGAACACCTACCAGATTCGAAGAGATGATTGCCAGTCAGGTTCAAGTTGATATCGATATTGGCGATTTTTGATTGATATGTGTTGTTGATAAGTGTTTATCCAAGTAATACACCATCATAAATTAGCTTGGAAAAAGGTTTTCATGGAATCTTGTCACCCTTTTTTGTCTTCTACTGTTCATATAACTTCTTTTTATTTTATTTCATTTTGTCCTATGATGAATGATATAGGACTGTTGATGCATCAGTGCCACTGTAGTTTAGTTTGTTTATATCTCACATGGTCGTTTGTCACCAATTTGAAACCATTTATTTGTACAAAATATGAATGTTCATTCTTGTAGTAATGTTGCTCAACCGAAGACATATGTGTAGTATGTCCGCTGTCCCCCTTTTTTTGCATTTCTGTGATAGGACCCTTGACAGCCCTGTTAGCTTGTCCTACTTACCGTTGATATCAAAATGAGTGAGAGTGCGGATGGAAACGCGAACGGGATCGCAGCTCAAGAAGCTGCGACGGCCCCCAACGCCTTTGGTTTTTCGACGGTAAACATTCCTGTGCCCTTCTCTCACGGCTGAGGTCTGGCCACCATCGAGTTCACTGGAGAGCCATAAGAAAGAGGCGGGCGTTATAATCAGGAAGATGACTGCGGTTGAAGATCTAGACGTGTTCAATATTCTCGCATCGACAAGGTGGGATAAGTTGCAGAGAGGGTCCCACTCCTCTTGAACTCCAAAATAACATGATGTCTTCCAAATTTCTGATTCGAGGGGAATGGCACGTCATAGCATGATATTCAAAACAGGGCCCTGTAGTGCCGAGTACATGATTGAAGCCTGATGGAAATATGAACAGATCATCTCTCATAAGACTTTGACAACAGTTTGATGGCTAGCCAAGATACGACTAGACAATGTATCCTCTCCAACTTCTTGATTGGTAGGATATGATGATTTGGAGGTAAACAAAACAATATTTTGCCTACACTTTTATTAATCAGAAACTCAATAATGACAGCTACTTAACATCCAGAGCACCGGCTGACTCGTCAATAGGATAAAGTACTTTACCGGAAGTATGGATTACTTTTTTAAAAAATTCACTGGGAATGGATTTGCTGTCGGGTAGGCCTTGCGATAGAATGACACCATTTTGTGAGCGATAAAAAAGAATTCCGGCTAGAATTGAAATTATCAAAGATTTTTTTTTTTTTGATCAGCACATGAATATGAGGGAAAAAGCGGGATTTTGGAATCGATGGATTCAAGCAAATTCTCAAAGACAGGACAAGAAATTTAATTATTTTTTACCTGACAGACACTTTGGAACGTCCAGGTAGATGTCAATCTCACGAGACGCACGCATGCCTAAGAGGAAGATTTGATCAACATCAGCTTTCCTCTGGTACACTGACATGAAGAATGGTGACGATGATAATTGTGTATTGCGTAGGCTTATGCTTTTCGTGACACGACAGCCGTCTAAAAAAGCAGATGGACATCACAGTCAACTAACCACTGATGACCCCCGGATCATCAATCAAACCTGCTGCGAAATGGAGGTGGGTTCGCCTCATTGGTCTCAGACCTTCAAGGACTTCAAACATAGAACCATGATCCAAGTTATTACCGAAAGAAAAAAAAAAAGAGTTCAGTCTTACATCTTGCACAACAGAATTCGAAGCACCTAGAGGCTTACGTATAGTTTTCCAGAATTTTTCATAGGTTCCGTGGACAACTACCGGTAAGTCCTCCGGCCGAGGAAGTGGGACAAGGTCGAGTTCTGGAACCTATGAAGAGATGATCAAAGGGTTAAAAAGATCCTCAATCATTCACGTAGCCAGCTAGGTATAGTGAGAAGAACTGAGGAAGAAGAAAGAAGTCTACTCACTTCTATAGAATGGCCTTGATTGGCTCTGATATAAATTATGTCCTCTGATGATGACGATCCAGGAAGTGGTTGTTCACGAATGATTGCGAATCGTTGTTTGACATTTTCGTTCACAATACGTTCGATATCTTCACGTTTTACTCCCTTCAATTTGGGTCGCGCCATCTACACAGAACAAAAAAAAAGAAAAGAAAAGAAAAGAAAGAACCGCGAGTCAATCTTGACACTTTCCTCGAATTAAATCTTATCTGCCTTAAATCGCCTCGTTCTTGCGTTTTATCAATCTCTCACTAGGTCATCCATTTTTATGAACCCGTCCGACCTGATCTTTAAACCCTCTTTCACAGCTCCATGTCTCAATAAATATGATAGTGTCTTGGAAAGTTGTGTATCAGGACTATCATTCATTCGTCCACGCATCTTCGTCTTCTTCTTCTTGATATCGACAGTCACATTTTCGTCTGTCTTGACGATTTCTCTGGCAGGATTTTCTGACGATCGAAGTCTCACATCCTGCTTGTCGTTGAGGGCATTAGCGTTCTCTGGGTTATCTGACATCGGTGTGTGTGTCTGTATTTATTTATGCGTAAAGTGGATTTTGAGACATCGCCGAGCGCTATCGGGGTTCAAACTTGTTCGAGAGAAAGTAACTGTAAACCTTTCAAAGGCCATACCTGCGTCAAAAACTCGGAAAAAGATGTCTTTAAAGGGGTATGTCATGTCACCCCGCCCGGGGCTCCCAAGATTAAAGACTCGAAAGCTTATATGGAATTCAAGACGCTATGGAACGCTCCGGAAAAAGCTAAAGCAAGGCCTTCAGAGTGCACCTCAATCTACGTTCAGGTTTCTAAAATCAGGTGTCAGGAACCACTTGTATCTTGACTCTTGAGGATAACAAACTTCCTCAAACTTGCTGTAAGGTACCCTGTTCAAAGTTTGCTCCTTGTTTGTGATTACAAACTTTGACAGGATAAAACGCAACACTTTCCCGTTTTTTTTTTTGAGAGAGGGAGGGAGATGTTGGAGGTTGTTTCGTGATTACTTACCCCTGCTTTATCCTATGAAGAAATAGAGTTCCAGTGGATGCTCTAAAGGTTGAAAGTTGCTTTCAAGGAAGGTTGAAACTTTTTCAAAACTTCCCAACATCAGACTCAGATTAAACTTGATCAGGTCTTCTTTTAGGTTTCCTGCCTTGGGGGCGAGTGCCAACAAGTAACATACAGCGTAAAACATGTCCTTGGCGTGATATCTGCTAGAGTTTTTGACAAAATTTTCTATACCTTAAAATCTCACAGCCAACTCTTTCAGACCCCTTGGGGGACAGGAATTATTTCTATGCTGTCATTGGGTACATATCCCCAGACCAACTACATGCCTTCAAAATTTCCTAAGCCCAAATTGTACTTGGTATCAAACTCAAAATTTTATTTACCATAAGCAGCTCCATAAGTTGTATGTGCTGATCTGCCTGGTTTGGTACCTAGGTAGATTCCTTTGCGATGTGTGATCATCACAAAGTGGAGGAAAACTATGAGTCTGAGGAATTGTAGCAACGTACTGCGCACCTATCATTTTCGGGCATGAAATATGCCGGAGAAACAGGAAGGTAGGATATGAAGCTGGAGAGCTTTTCTATCAAAGACCTGCCAGATCTTACACCAGGACTCCGGTTAAACTTTAAGTCCCTTTCTGGGGCTTGTCCCCCAAGCGCGAGCAATGTGCAAGAAGACCTGGTTGAATCTTCCCCAATCTGGTCTTTGCAAAAAGCTTGGAACCTCTTCCTCTTCCTCTTCCTCTTCCAGCCATTCAAGGTGTCTTGGCCCACTCTCAACCCCTCTGATGTTGAGGTCAATGGTGAATGAGAACACCGATCAATGGATAGCAACTTGCAGGAAAAGGAAAGTACTTACAGTGCTATGATGTTGTAGAAAATCACATGCACCCTGTCTGTGGCGCAAGCTTCGGCAAGTCTACATGCGGCTTCTGCTTACTTAAACTAAGAGACGTACAGTACCCTTTGTGGGTCGCTAGGTAGACGAGCGGCCTCATACCCATACGAAGCTTTAGTTATTCCCCAGGGACACAATAGCTAAAGTGGAGGCGGCACGACAGTCGAAAATATGGGACTGTGTCATCAGTCCGGGTTTAACAGACAGAAGGAGCAATTTAACGAGAAAGCTGTGAAGAGTTAACCGGCAGTTCGGGATGCTTTGCTCACGAAACTCTATGATAGACCGAGGGCAATATTACAAGAGAGGGGGAGAGGCGCAAAATGATTGCATATGGGACTGCGATGGCGGTAGGCCGGCGATTCATAGAGGTGGGGCATAGGTCAGAGGACCAACGGTATGTCAAATATAACAATTACTTCAAAGGGATGAAACGAGAGGAGTGGGTGGCACCGATACCAGGCCGTCCGTGTTTGACTGTACCGAGAGCGAGAACCAATCAGACGGAAACGTGCAGTCGAGGCCCTGAGAGAGGGAAGTGGCTTGACTTACCCGGCTTGTATGAGATGGAGAATTCACCGAGGTAGTGACCAACCATCTCACCCTTAATCTCAACGGCGTTGAAGGTCTTGCCGTTGTAAATCTGCGCAGGGAAAGAATTGGAGTCAGGTTGTTTTGAGGCAATACAAGAAACCAGCCAGCAACTTACTCCGATGACGCTTCCAATCATTTCCGGGACGATCAACATGTCTCGAAGATGTGTCTTGACGACGGCGGGCTTCTCATTTGGAGGAGTATCCTTCTTCGCCTTCCGTAACTTCTTGATGAGCGTCATGGGTTTTCGCTTCAATCCACGTTGGAAACGTCTTCGGGCTCGGGCATGAACAAGTTCCATCAATTGCTCATTGCTGAGGTCGAGAAGGGCTTCGAGCTCGACGCCACGGTATTGAAACTTGCGGAAGGCACGCCTTTTCTTGAGGTCGGCAGCCTGTGTAAACAAGGGAGGCAATTACGATCAACATCTTGAATTACGCCGATAGATCAGCGGTTCGGCTGAAGCTAACCAGTTGAGGGTCGGTGACTTCGACAGCGGACATCTTCAAACGGTGTGTGGGCCTAAGGGGTGAAGGTACGAGTGTGGCTAGCTGGACAGTAGCAGACGCAACGTAGGCTTTCCCGGTTGGCTGTCCCGGTACCTCTCTCTGACCTACTTAGGGTAAGTGCCTCTCACCTTCGCTGCGGCTGCGGACGAAAAATTGCCATCGCCTCGAGTCAGACCTAGTGAGACATTCACCCTGTCCCCCATCCGTTCACATCACACCGGTAAGCAGCACCATCCCGGCATCCCTCAGGTCAACTCTCACTTATATATCTGACCACTCTTCAGTTAGACGTTGATCAGTGCAGTCTGCTCCGGCTTAAATCGATTCGCTGTCCCGTCTCATCTCGTAAACATGAAGCACTTAGCGTAAGTTTGATTTTCATTGCTGCAACACTTGGCTCCAACAGTTTTTTCTGACTGGATTTCCTCTGCCTAACCCAACCAACAGAGCCTACCTCCTCCTTGCTCAAGGTGGCAATGCCTCCCCCTCGGCCAGCGATATTAAGGAACTCCTCGGAACTGTTGGGTCTGTCGTCATAGCGTAGCATGTACCCTCTCTCCTCGGTCACTCATCATTTTTCTTGCCCTGTGCAGCATTGATGCCGATGAGGCCCGATTGGAGAAACTCATTTCCGAGCTTAGTGGCAAGTCTATTGCCGACCTGATTTCTGAAGGTTCTGCCAAACTCGCCTCCGTCCCATCCGGTGGTGGTGGTGGTGGTGGTGGTGGGGCTGCCCCGGCCGCTGCTAGCGCTGCCGCTGCCGAAGCTCCCAAGGCAGAGGCTAAGAAGGAGGAAGAAAAGGAGGAGTCCGATGATGACATGGGTTTCGGTCTCTTTGATTGTAAGTAACGCCATCTACACTCTTGCCATACGTTGGCTGACGTCACATCTCTCTTAGAAACGCTACCTACTCCTCTTATCTTATATACCGACGCGGCCTTGTGCAAATGATGTGAATTTGAATCCACTCTGTCAGCACCTTGCGACCCACGCGCCATAAGTGATAATGCTTTTGTGTGCGCCACTCACCATTCTGCTGAGCTACAGTATGTGATGTATTCGATGATTTCATTTACCCTGTTCCCTGGTCATGCGTAGGCTGTGCCCCGTGTTTACTTCGAAATCTGGAGTTGATGAGAATAGTGGACAGGGTGCACTATCGTCACCTGTGTCATGCGGGATTGCTCAACCGCCTCCCCTATTCCGTGCTTATACGGCGAGTAAAAGGTTGAAATGAGAAGAGTGTAAAGCCTTCCAAGCTAAGCTGCAGAGCCTGACAAAGATTCCAAACTTTATCGGAGTCACGGACTGACAATTGATCTCAGAGCATCCGCAGTGATGAGCCATCAAATCCGGGCCTCTATCACCAAGTTTCAAATTTCAGAGGTCCGCCAAACGCTTGGGTGGCAACAGTTCAACCCCCATCTCTGCACAGGTATGAGTGTAGATGGATGGTTAAAATAAGTTTGAGCTGTGAATCACTCATTTACACACACTTTGAGGTATGTACATGTTGTGGGTATGGGGTAGGGCAAGTGCGCCAATTTATTGCTCACTTCTATTTCCTTAAATTATTTAGCAATAGGGGCTGCCACTGCATAGATTTTTTTGGGCAAAATTCAGTGGCTGACCTCTGGATTTAGAGCTGGAGGCACAACACTGTGGATGCTCTTACCTCTCTAACTAAAACCAAGAAAGTCCACTCTCAACTAACCTGCATCTTTTCCACCTATCATTGTGCTTTGTAATCCCACCTGGTCACTAAAGAGTCATTGGGTGTGAGGTGAAGTCACAAACCTCATTAAACCCCAAATTTAACTATGTCTCTCACTGGGCATACAAGTTTGCTTCAGCAAGGGACTTGCAACCAATGTCAAAATCTTGGCATGAAATCTGTTGGGGCCACTCCTCCACATTCTCACCAATCAGGAGTCTTTCTGCTGTATATTGAAGCTGTGCACTGTTCTACTCTCTACAGCCTTCCACTCTCAACATCTCCATAACTGGAGCTGTTCTCAACTTTCCATGAGAAGTTCATGAGGGTTCAAAGGCTGTGCTCACATGGGTCTATCCATGACTTTGGTGCCCAAAGGTGGATATGTTCTGGTACAAAACCTGGAAGCCTATCTAGTAAGAGTGTAGTTTGATGGCTCTTGAGGTGATTGTTCCATGCATTTCAGCTGTGCAGCAATTCTAATCACTCTTTGCCAGTTTTTTCCTTCAGTTTGAGCCTTTGTGAACATTTTTCTGGATCTTGAGATAGGGAAAGTGGGAGGCTGTGGAGGGAAAGAGACAAAATGCATTTTGCATATGAATCAGACACATTTGAATGGTGAGAATTTTGAGGAGTGGCTTCAACAGTGTCAGTGTGTAGGGAACTGGAGGACAGGAGCAACACTCAATGATGGTACAAACCAATAAAAAAATGGAAGGGATTGAGTGTGAAGAAATACAGAAAGCACTGCCAAGATATTTGTATCGGATGGGCCTATCCGATGTTCTATCACCCCAAGATATGCGATGCAGTGTCAGTAGGATTAGGTGCGATGGAATTAC
>MU167235.1:273740-285117 GCA_015951145.1 Cronartium quercuum f. sp. fusiforme G11 | reverse complement strand
GTAGGTATAAGTCTCCTATTATCCAATTGGCCCATTGAACTTAGTCTTTTACTAGCCAAGCTTTAGACTACGACCGAGTAGTGTGTGAAGTAGTCTTGTACATATAAAAGTTGTATAGTGTGATATGCAGTAGCAAAAACACTTTTTTTTTTTAAAAAAAAAAAAAAAAATCAAATCCACCTCGGTGCCAAACTCCACCGACCGATCATAGGGGGGGGGTCTCCCATCCAAAAATGAAATTTCAAACCCCCTTGGCTCATTTTATCAGAGAGTTAAATAGTTATAGTTTCATACTATGATAAGAGTGCTCTTGAGCAAATACTTATTCTCCTCAATACCCTCCCCTCGGATCAGTTATATGCCTTTTGAGAAAAGTCAAAAGTGGTTCCCTCGTCAGGGTTCTCACTTTCAAATTCTTTACAAAGCATTCCAATTTCAGAAAAAAAAGAAAAGTCTGCCAATGCCACAGCACTTTTGATCAGATGAAAAAGTGATAAACTTGCATATACCTTTAGCCAGAAGATATTTCGTTACACAAGGTGTTTATATAAAACCTAATCAGAAAAAAGGGTAATACAAAACTTTTTGGGTATATAGTGCAGACAGACATCAAAAGATCACAATCACAATTTTTATAAATTCTTTTGATGTGATAAACTACTTTCTACGTACTTTTTGTTTTTGTTTTTGTTTTCCCTATTGTTGTCATGAAGAGGGTTGTATGGGGAATATAAATCAGAAGAAAAACAAACAAACAAGAAAAAAGAGAAAGCTTGCATGGGTGAGAAAAGATAAGTAAATCAAACCACCCATCATCACCTTCTCCTCGATTCCAAAATCGTCCGAAAAAAAAACAAGACCACGCACTCAGACAGATACAACGAGAGATACGTTGGGTCATGACAAGTTCCAGTTTTGAGGAAAGTGCAAAATATGATACACAAATGCAAAAAGCAAAAGATGAGAATCTCTTTAGATTGTTCCAGGGTCTTCACAAAAACGCTATGGTTCACTTGAGCTTCAAGCCAGCAGCCATAAACACTTCCACAAGTGCCGCATGGTCACGAAAGTTTCTAAGCAAAAGATCGAAAGCAGAGTGTGAATATGTTAGTCAAACCTTCTCTCAAAACCCGACAGATTCGAAAAACATCAAAAAGAACAAACCTCATACGATGAACAAATCGACACTGATACCTCACTTTCCTCTCGCGTCCCTTCTCTGAACTAGACTCGGACCAAACTGAGTAAGAAGCCGAAGAAGAAGAGCTGAGAGAAGTATTGGCTGTGGAAGTTGAAACGGTGGAGCTCGTTGATCGAGCGGTGCTGGAAGAGGAAGTAGAAGATGTAGCTGAATCGACTTGGTTGACGTGATTGGCAAAGTTGATGAGAATCTGAGATTGTAGGAAAGCCTTAGCAGGTTTAGAAACAGTCGGGCTCGGTAATGAGGGTGGGAGCGGGGGTGGGAGTGGATGGCCAGGTAAGCTCGGATGTTGACCTCGAATGGGCTTTCGGCGAATTCGGTGTTGAGGAACAGGCTCAAAGACGAATTCACCACCTATAATGCATATGTACTGCCTGTTAGTCCACAAAAAAAACAAAAAAAAAAAAAAAACAGCAAAAAGAGGATAATGTTTATTGCTTACCACTTAGTTTCAGGTCTCCTCCATACTTCAATGGCATCTTTGTTGCGTTCTATGGGTTAAAAGTGTCGAAAACAAAATCAGAATCACAACACAAACGGACAAAAGTAAAAAAGAATTGATCACAAACCTTGATCGTCTGTAAAAACAATTCTAGCAGCGATATACGGTCAAGATAAGAGCATTTGTTCAAATCAGGACTCCGACTATAGCTCTTGGGCATCATCCCTAAGGCATTAAACAGAGGATGGTGAGGGTTTGAGTCAGAGTAAATTGGGAATGGACAGTTATATAATGCTACATATATAAACAAATGAAAATTCATAATGACTGTCAGTCGTACTGTTTAAGAACATACGATCATTCTGAGTGAACTTACCGCGATAGGGTCCAATCATTTCGTGATGGCCTTGACCTATGATGACGATTTTGATTCGAGATTTAAGGATCATGAGGTTTGAATCTCGTGTGGAGAGCTCGGAAAGGTGTCTGATATACTGTTGACAATACCCGCATCTGTTCTCAAGAAGGAAAAGGTTTTTTTTTGTTTTTTGGAAAAGATAAAAAAGCTCGATCAACAAGTGATCTTTGATAAAGTTTGCAAATCAAGAAGCGATTACCAAAAAAAAAAAAAAAAAAAAAAAGCTCGGCAAGCTAGAAAATGAAAATAAAGTATGATCACAAAGGTTTATAAAATGATGTTACATATGAAGGATCAATTAATTTACAAGCAACATTGAAAAGTTTGGTGAAATGATGTAGATGAGAGTTGACTAGATGTAAGTAGTGATCAAAGAAGAATAAAGAGGCTATACTACTGACCGAAAGTGACGGATAAAGATGACCACTGTCCTAAACTTGGGATCCAAGACTTCTCCAAACTCAATCTCTTGACCGATCGAGTTTAATACTTTTGACCTGAGCGCAACCTCTAACCCAACTTGTTCTGGGTTAAGGCTTGGATCGCTTGCTTGGCTCGGAGGAGGATGATGTTCGAGGATAGGTCCTTGTTTGATTCGAGATTGAAAACGGACTGATTTTGAGCTTTCGGATACACTCGGTCTGCGATGATGAGATTCGAATGGAGAGGTGATGGTGGGTGAGGTAGGAGGATTGTTGGGAGTAGTATTACTCTGACAGGTAGAGTAAGGTCGGTAATAGTACTGATGATGTTGTGATGAAGATCTTCGAGGTTTTTGGACTGGTACTTTGGTGGACATGATGAGTTGAGTGAAAAAGGATGGATCACGAAGTGAGCCTGGAACAAGTTTAGGGTTGTAGAGGTCTGCTTCTGCTTCTGCTTCTGCTTCTGCTTCTTCTTTATCAGAGTAAAAAGACTTCAAGTTGATGTGTAGGCTAGGGGAAAGTGTAGTAGTAGTAATAGTAGTAATAGTAGGCTTTTGTGAATACGAAGGGGTAGAAGAGGGTAAAACAGAAGGGCCAAAGTCCATTGAGAACAGGAATGAAAAGAAAGCCAAAAGGTTTGTAAGGATGATGGAAAGTTTTAATTAAAAATACTCAGAGAGAGAGAGAGAAAGAGAGGTTTTGTATTTAAAATATCAATCAATCAAGAAATTCAGTCAGTACAACTTAGTAATCCAAAGTTGAAGAAGCAATTCTTGAGATCTGATCGAAAAACACTCGATCGAGTTCCATCGAATCAGACCCACCACCAAATTGAGGCGCGATTGAGTTTTGAAGTCAGGCAGAGGCTGTGCGTTCGAAAACGAACGAGGTGGTGGTGGTGGTGCTCATTTGATCGATAGAATTAAGTACTTATTTACAACTCAAATGTACATCTGATTGCTGCTCTTGCTGTACAGTTCAAATCAAAATGATGACTGACCATCAATCATGAAACGCTTATTGAACTTCCATCTGACCTCTGAACCGATCCCATCAAGTACTTAGGTATGTACAGTATGTATGTATTAAGTACTTAAAAAATAAACAAGTATCTTTCTTGACCGTCCACATGCTTCAATCTATGGATGGCGTATCCTACACACACCCACTCACTCACAAATCTATTGTTATCCCCGAACACGAACCCACTTCAGATCGCAAGGGCAGCTTTGCCGATTGGCATCTCGGAGTGGGCGGTATCCCTTCAGTCACAATGTCTTAGCGAAATCTTAAAATGAACCTCACTATTCAGAATGAATTCGCGCTGATTTTAAACCACGTCTTCTTCCTTTTTCATTTCCCATCTGTCTTCGAAAACCTGTCTTTTTGAGAAAATATCTTGATTCATCCCCAAAAACTGCCTACTTCATAACCAGAATACGTTTGTGGGTTCGTTTCCAGTGCGCATTTGGAGTCAATCATAAGAACAGTTGCAGACCGACATAAGTCCGTCCCTTGATAGAGATTTTTTATATCACTTGGTGTACCATAGGCAAAAGCGGTTTTAGTTAGGTTTCGGAAAATCAACTCAAACGAAAGTTCAATAAAAATAATAATTCAGATGAGAGACCCCAACATCTGCGCGATGGGTGAGATCGGATTAAAAAAAAATTCAAGGTCTTGTGGGCGGAGCACCTATCAATGGTTACTCCGATCTATACTCATGATCCGCAAGACACCCCCTCTTGACGCATAAATGATAATAATGAGTAGTACTTGGCAATAAGTACATAATTTATCGAATTTGGGAAAGGAAGAACTCTCGGTGATCCGAAGTCAAACTATAAATCCAAATCAAAAGGGACCCGGTGGTAAATCTAATCTTTCGATTTATCTTCGGCACATCCCGCTAAATTAAATGTAAACGAACAAACTTTGGTTAGGACTTGGGTTGTTTTTGTTTTTTTTTTGGACGCAGAAATTGGGGTGCGAAACGCCAAAGAGCTGAATCAACTTGAGTATGTATTTTAGTAAACTTGGTGAGCTTTTGTAACTTATGCCACAGTAGTAAAGTTTGTATTTCGACTTACAATCAGGCTAAGAGATCAGTAATTAAAATCTTTCAAAGCGTTCTTTTCTGGTTGATCCACTATTGAAACTTTTTGCCACTGCCCTCTTGTATCAACTCAGTCATCCCCCTAACATTTCACCAAGAGTTTTATTCCAGTCATCCACATCTTTTTACTAAATCTCATTCCACATCCCGCTCAACCACCTGCTCCTAACAACAACAACAACACTTGAAACAATGAATCTGTTTATATGTGGGTATACTAAGCCTGAAGACCTATGTGGCAATAAATTAAGCCATCATATTCTTCAACTCAACCAATTCCTCTTACCTCACTAGTAAAAAAATTTTTTAGGGAGGTTGTCTTATTGGTTTTTCTTTTTTTTTTTTAAAAAAAAAAAAAAAAAAAAAAAATGACACCCGATTGGGGTTTGGTTGAAAGTCCAAGCTTGATCAACGTGGTTGGTTTAGTATAGGAAGATTCCTAAAGGAGGCTAATATGTTGAAGATAAACAGCTGGTTTGACTTGAAGTCATATCTTTTAAGCTTTTTTTCTTTTGAGTATTAGTCATATACACAATTAAAACTTTAAATCAATATCATCATGTGTTTCTAAGAAAGGTCACTTTCAAAACACTTCCTCAACAAATTTAGATAATCAAGTACTCATAGCACTGTCTTTTACTCATTCATGATCCAATTCAGGACTATACAAAGTACTGTTATAGGGTCTTCTTATGAACTAGTGAAAAAACAATATTGCTGGGAAAAAAAAAGCTGGCAACATTGATTCAGGGTTTTTGAACACTCTGTTAACAAAAAAAAAAAAAAAAAAAAAAAAAAAAAAAAACTTCACACGGTTCATTAACAGGTCAAAGGATGAGGATTTTCTTTTTTTCTTTTTCCTTTTCTTTTTTTTCTTCTTTTTGGCTCATCCATGAGGTTGAGATTTCAGTTGAGCCTTCTGCGTACACACCGCCAAGGAAATTGCATCACATAGAGGCATGCTATGTCACATAGCAGGCCAAGATGCGATGCAATAGGTCTATTTTCCAAGGTAGGGAGGGACCTTGAAAAATGGTCCATAGTATCACATGAAGACATGCTATGTTACATAACAAGCTTCCATGCGATGAAAATATATTGGCAGTGACAACATACTACAATCAACCAACATCTTTCCATGTGTTAAACCACTTTGTACATACTACATATGATATGTAGTGGTTTTTTCTAAAACACGTGAAGGTCTGCCGAAAAAAAAAAAACTTTGGCAAAAATAATGTAATGTAACATATGTATTTCCTTTATTTGCTGTGAAGTTCTTCATGAGGAAAGCCACGTCCCTCCTGTGCTTCTCCACAAAATGATCTCGGGTTCTTTAAGTCCACGCTAGATACCTCCCCCCCCCGGAAGCTACCCGGTCTTTGTATCAGCATACTGCTTACAAGTCCCGAACGATAACATACTATAAGCATTTTCCAAAAAAAAAAAATCTCGAATGGCAGCGACCAGTCAAAATTTGAAGCAGATCTCATCAACTCAACAACAAGAACCTCTCTCAAACTCCGGATTAACCAAACTTTTCTTTTTTTTTCCCCCTTGAAAATGACCGCTAAAGTTTCAAGTTATGAGAAAAAGAGCTCATTGAAAGGAAAAGGGAAAGCGATAGAGGATCCAGCGCCATACCAAGTCGAATCTAATCGATTAAAGACCTACTTGGCCGAGAACGAAAAGATTGTTAAACGTGATTTCCAGGGCTGGAAGGTAAGTTTCCCCCCCCCAAATTTTTTTTCTTATCTTTTGTGAAAACCATGTCAACGGCGCTAAAGCTTCAACCTAATGATGTTTAACTGTGTATCGTGATCCAGAAACAAACTCACAATGATAAAAAGCTCTCCGCTCACCTTGCTGGCCTCTCCGCCCTGCATCTCGATATGGCTACCAAAGCAGCCGAGCACGACGATCTTCTACTGCCTTACAATACATCTGGAGCTCTGATCCAACCTGAAAATGCCCTTGAGAAAACCTGGCGAGTATCACAGGCGGACATCAAGGCAGCCTCTGGTCCTGCGGTCGCCTCCAAGTCTTTCGCGCTCTCTTTGGACGGTGGACCGTTCAGCTTTGACTATTCTCGCAACGGTCGCTTCCTCGCCCTCGCTGGACGACAATACGGAAACTTAGCTTCGATGGACTGGCAGGCCGCCAAGCCGATGGCCGAGACGACTGTCAACGAAACCACCCGCTCCATACGCTGGCTCCATAATGAATCTTTCTTTGCGGCTGCCCAGCGTCGTTACGTTTACATCTACGATGGCCGTCAGGGCGCAGAGGTACACCAGCTCCGAGGTCACATCGAAGTGACTCAGATGGAATTCTTGCCCTACCACTTCCTCCTCGCCACCGTCGGCCTGCCAGGCTGGCTCAAGTACCACGACACGAGCACAGGTCAAATGGTAGCCCAACACCGCACCAAGCTTGGCTCCTGTCATACCATGGCACAAAATCCTCACAATGCGATCATTAATCTCGGTCACCAAAATGGGACTGTGACACTCTGGAGTCCATCGATCAGCCAGCCGCAAGTGAAGTTACTAGCGCATCGAGGCCCGCTGACGAGCATCTCTGTTGATCCTTCGAGTTCAGGCCGGATCATGGCCACTACTGGCTTGGATGGCACGCTTAAGGTCTGGGACCTACGCACCTACAAGAGCCTAGCTAACTGGACACTCAAGAAGCCAGCTTGTACCTCTGCTTGGTCCCAGAACGGTCTATTGGCCGTCGGATGGGGCGCTCATGTGTCAGTATATGCGGGCGTAGGTCGGAACGAGAGCCAAAAAGGTGCCTACATGAGTCAATTATTCCCAGCTCAGGAGGTGAACCAGGTACAATTTTGCCCTTTCGACGATTTGCTCGGTGTTGGCCATACCTCCGGTTTCAGTTCACTCCTTATCCCCGGCGCTGGGGAGGCCAACTTTGACAGTTTGGAAGCGGACCCATACGAGAACAAATCTCGGAGACGAGAACGAGAGGTTCGCGGTCTGTTGGACAAGATTCCATCAGATCTTATCACGCTCGATCCGGAGATGGTAGGAAGGATTGCGGATCCGATCCTGAAGGAGAGTGAGGAGTTGAAGAGATTGAAGGGTAACACGAAAGTGACGCCTTATCGAAAGTTATCACGAGCTGAACGATTGATATCGAAGGGTAAGGCGGGTGAAGAGGAGCAATTGAATGAAGATGAGCAAGTAGAGAAAGGTGTGTTACCTAATCTAGAACCACCACCAATAACGAAGAAGGAGAAAAAGAAGATGAGAGGTAAAAATTCAAGTTTGAAACGTTTATTAAGGAAAAAGCAAAAGAATGTTATCACACCTGAAACCGTTAGTTCCAAAAAAAAAAAACTTTTTTTTTACGTTCATTTTTTATAACTTTTTTTTTTTTTTTTTTTTTTTTTTTGACATTAATTCTTCTTCTTCTTCTTCTCCTTATTATTCTCTCATAGGAAGCACTTCGAGTCAAGATGGCATTACGTAAACAACAACAACAACAACAACAAAACTTGTCATCCAAAACTAAACCAAAACTACTTTCTTCAAAAGCAATAACAACAACAACAACAACAGGTGTTGGTGGTGGTGGTGGTGGTGCACTTGATCGATTTTTTTCTTAAATACAAATTAAAATAATCAATTTCTTCCTTTTTTTTTTTTTTTTTTTTTACCACTCTTTTACTTATTTGGGTTAATTATGAACAATCGTTTTTTTTTTTTTTTTCATAATAAATTTTATCAGTCACAAAAATTTTTTTTTTCCCTCCCTACTTGATCTCATGATTTGGGTTTTACTGGTTTTTACCATCTCCAAAAAAAAAAAAAAAAAAAAAATGGTGCAATAATTGCGTCATTTTCTTCCGCCTACCCATTTTCCTCATCTCGTCATGATGAACTGATCATAAGAGTGTTGGACATTTTTCAACTATATTTTCATGTTTTTTTTTTTTTTTTGCACATTTATAATCTGGTAGTATCAGCTCTCAAAGTGTCCTGACCAACGGTTCGTGCATACTATACAACCATTTCGTACTGGTGAATTATCAAGAGCTTGGCTCTTTTTTTTTTCATAAGATCATCTAGGTCTTCAACGATACTAGCTCAGCGTTGATGGATTGGCTTTCATATTGCGTAAATTAAGGAAGAAAGCACCTTTTCCAACATTGTCTCACTAAAATAAAAACTGCAAAAAAAGCAAAAAAGAAAGTTACCTCAAGATACAAGATTCCAACTAAAATAGACATTAAAAAAGTGATAGTTTCCATCGTTCAAACAATGCCCTTATTTGGACTGAGTTCAATGAGAAAGGTGCTGTGGTTCTTGGTATGACTATTTAGGTACAATATGGACTTGATGAGATGAGAAGAGAAGAAAAAAAAAGAAAAAAGAAAACTAGAAAGAAGGAGAGATCAGAGGTCGACGAAAATCGGACCCGGGTCTGGTAACCTGTATCCAGAGTCATAAAGTGCTTGGAGGGCTTTGGGATCATCAGTGAGCTAGAGACAGAAAGCAGAGCGGGAGGTGAGGACGAGGTAGGACGAGGTAGGACGAAACACGAGGGGTTTGATAAGTCGGGGTTGAGGGTACATACGTATTCACCGCCCTCGGCGGGCTCGGACGCCATAGGAAGGTCAGGCCAGAGTTGACCCACGAAATCTGGCCGACGGGGAGGGCGAGAGTCTGGAAGGGAGCCGAAGCTTTGGTCGAGAGCCGGGGTGTCATCTAGGGCGGTTTGGAAGGAGGTGATGGTGTCATATTGTGTATCACTTGCGTTGGTGGGCTCTGGAAGGTTTTGATAGTTGGATCCTTCAATATCCGCCGGGGATGACAAATTCGATGCTGGGTTGGTTCGAGTTGAAGCAGGAGTGACGGTACGAAGGGAATGATTGACCATCGTCTTGAGACTGTGGTACGAACACTTCTGGTTCAGTCCAGTATTCTGACTTGAAATGTCTGAGGAGCTCGGTTGGTCATAACCAAGTCGAAGTCGACGAATCTCGGGTGAGATAGGCGGACAGATGGGCGGATCATAGGCCCTCCAGGTGCCGGTTGACCCATCAGGCGTGTGTGAGCTGTCGGGGACCTGATGGTCTATACTGAGATGTGAGAATGGTGCCTGGGAGTAAACATGAACTAAACAGCTGAGAAGTCGTCAAACAGAGTAAAAATGGATCAGTCTAGTTTTTTATTCAGACTGAAGTGGGCAGTCTTGTTGAAGAATGGAGGTTGAAAGATCGTACCGGACGGTGTCATCGACGATCTTGTTTGCAGCTGCCTCGTCTGCTAATTGTTGAGCGGTGTCGGGGATAGGCTGAGGAGGGGGACGGGGCTGTCTAGAGTACGGATGAGCTCGAGAAGGATGGGCAAGAGGTGCAAGAGAGAGGAAGACAGTGGACGTACGGTGGGTCGAAGATGAGAGGCGTTCTTTCATCGGGTTCCTGATGGGGATGGCCAACGAGATTGGGTGAGCAGGAGGGAAAATGGATTAGGCTTTGAATGATGGTTTAGTGACTTACAGAATTCGTTGGCTGAGGTTGTTGGTTAAAGGAAGTTGACCAGCAATGGCATATGGATGAGAAGAGTTGGCCCATATGAAGCAGAAAAGAAAAGAAAAAAAAGTTGGATGGAATAACCGATGACAAAATAAATTTACTCAAACAGACTCACCCAACCGAGACCGAGACCGAATCGGGACCAAATACCCCACGGGCGATATTGGACCGACCCAAGACGGTCGATTGCCCACGACCTCAGGTCGTCGACCAACTATGGCGGGTCGACTGTCCTCAAAAGGACACAAGGATGCACCATATGAGGGTGGTCCACCCCATCCATCCTCATACCGACCTCATGTCAATATGGGATCGAAATGCGGTCGACCACCTACCGACAGCTGAGCTCACCAGCCAGATCGATTGGGGCTTGATTCTGCTTGCTCACGGCCATTCAGGCTTATATCGAGGGCAGCTCGGGAAGGCCAGCAAAGCCTAAAAGGCTGCTAGCTTCTGATCGCCTCTGATAGCGCAAAAAAGTAGTGTACATAATCTAATTGCGTTGGATGCATACAATTAAATGATACAAATACTAATCTACAGTACAATAACAGCTAAAGAGCTTGCACTCGTAAGGGATGCGAAAGAAATTGGGAGTGCTGGCACAAGTTCAGTCCACCTGAACAACGAAAAGAGTCTCATCAGCAGTCAGAACTGGACCATGAGCAAGAACTAGCTCATCAACTTGTTCCTTCACTTCGGTGGAAGTTGGCATCCTGAAATCAGGCAAAGCCTTGATGTCCTTAATCGTATTGACCCCATTGAAGAACCTAATATCAACATTTAAGACAAGAATGTGGTAGCTGGTAAGGAGATTGAGATGAAGTCTTACAGTGAGCCAAGAGTAGTCAATAATAGTGAGGAGATGGAAGTAGAAAGCTCAACTCACGCATAATGATATCAAGCATCCTCAGTGGCAAGGTTTAACATGGTTCGATCAATTATCTCCCAACACGTCTTTTTGGGTGTGAGCAACTTGCTTCTGTCTGGCAAGATAGCTTACTAGAGAATGGTGGAAACAGTTATGGGCACAAAGACCAAAAAGGAAAATGGGTTCATAGACTATCCCAAATGCCCAGGACTACTCCCTGCAAGCCAGATGGGCACTGGACTGATCTATGCTAACTAGATATCAGTAGTCCAGTGATGACCAGTGCAAATCCTTACCTTGCACTATCGTTGGTCTGTCCCAGCCTCAGGATTTATCCTCTACTT
>MU167235.1:240945-256104 GCA_015951145.1 Cronartium quercuum f. sp. fusiforme G11 | reverse complement strand
CTGCATCGCATATCTCGGGGTGATAGAACATCGGATAGGCCCATCCGATACAAATATCTTGGCAGTGATTCTGAGGTGATTTCAAACATGACACCGTGTGCTCTTGTTGATGAGTCACCTTCACATGGACAGGGTGCTCAGCCTTGCCTCAATAAATCTTGGCCCAACTCAAATTTTTGTCGTCTACAATCATACATTGTAGCCACCAGAAAGATTTTTACAAAATAGAGAAGAAAACTTTGAAATAACATTAATTCTAAATTGACCTGATACTCGCCTACAACTAAATCCCAAATTTCATCAAGACTCTTCAAGGGAAAATTTTAAGAGTTTGAATATATGAAGTACACTTATGAAGCTGATAGAGATTGCATAAAAGCTTGGGATGGTGATTCCTTTGCAACCCTGCAAGCTCCCAATTTTTCAAGGTGCCACACCCACAATTACTGTGAGGGGAAGGCTTCTTTTAGGTCTTCCTCTTCACTATGACAAATTGAGACAGGTGTCTGAATGAGTCTGTACTGAGATAAACAAGTACAGACCTCAGTTAAATGACCTTTAAGAAGAGGGTTTGAAACCAGGGAACTATTTTTGGAGGGGCCTTTGAATAGGCTTTCTTGTAGCTGTTTTTGAAGGGCTCTTTGAATAGAGTGACCTTGTAGAAGATTGAAGGTTGTTAATAGAGTCTCACTTTTATAAATTCCTCTAATCTGATGAGACAGGGACATTAAAGGTCACAAGAAGATATCAAAACCAATTAGATAATCATACTGAGAATCCATCAGCAGGGGTGCAAGATATTTAGCGCTTAGATAATCTCCAATCGGTGCTGCAAATCTGGCGCTTCTCCAATACTTATAGCGAACCACCTTCCAAGGGATGGTACAAGTCACGCCATAAATCTAGAAGAGCATCTATAGCGACACCATTTTGCTACCATTCTATAGCGAAACCGGTCCGCTATAAAGACGCTATAGCCCCTCCAAACCCCCTCTTTCCCATACCATTTGCGCCCCATTGCTTGCCTCTTTTCCCCTGGCAGTCAGGGATCTTCTCCACTTCTGCCCACTCAATCCACCCAAGCTCCGACCTCACGGTGAATTCGATTCACCAACGTAGCTTCTAAGCTTGTGACTAAAAATCTCCTTACTTTGTCTTTCCTTCATGTTCTAAACCAGTTGTAACTTTGATTCAATGCTTTGTCAGTCAGAGTAGGAGTTGTTTTAGTATTTAAAAAGTTTCTATCTTAAACAATTGATATGTTCTTCCCAAGTCAAGTCATACTCCGATTGTCGTTATCATGTACCATCTCCTCACTAGCTCCATTAAACTCCAGAGATACAAATCCTCATCAATACTACTCAGATCCTAGTAGCTGTCGCTTTGCGGTTTGTCTCTCAGTAATATACGTGATCAGATTCTTCTTCGTACACCTTTATTTCAATAAACACTTTAACCTAGCAAGGGCTGAGCTTAACTTGAACGTCGTTAGTCACATCCTCGTTACATAGGACTGACACTACAGCTCACCTTCTATAAATCTCAAACAACGCTTCAAAAATGTCTTTTTTACGCTATACATTTGGCGTTCCGATTGAAGATACTCTTACCATCTGTCACATGTTTTACAACGAGTGGCCTGCTAGGTTCTACAATGGCCATGTCACCTTTTACCCCGTTTGCGCACACACCTTTACTCAATTTTGATTAAGGACAAGAAAAGGTATTTTGGATCATAGACAAATTTCTGAAAGCTATTCACACTCTAAGAGCGAAAAAAAAAACTAAAAAAAAAAAAAACTATATGGGAAGATGCTTAGGCAACCAGCATGCAATTATTTTGAGATCTAGCATTTGAATTTTGAAGCAAGAAGCAACATATACATATTTTTTTGAAAAAATGGGTATTTCCTTGAAGGCTTTGCAAAGAAAATGGAAGACTACTTACCACGGCTTTCTCACAGTAAAAGAAGGAAACGATATGCTTTTACCATCACATGAGAATGATATCGTGTATTCCCACTTTGAAGGGTAGCGGCTATGGTTTTAATGAATTCAGGGTTTATGACAAAGAAGTTGGAGATTAGAAGTAAATGTGAAAAATTAATCATGTAAAAAGATGTTTAAGTCAAACGAAAAAGAAAAAAAGAAAAAAAAATCTAAAGTGAATATTACATACCATCTGTCACAGAAATTTTCAAGCGAAGTAATTGTCTTTTAATCGAACGTCTGCTAAACCCTTCGCACAAAGACTCATTAAAATACTTTTTTCAGGACAGTGAATTAGTGGCGAGAACCCCAAATTCTAAAGTAATAAACAAAAGTACGGACAGGATGAGAGGTTTTATTTTATTTTTATTTTTTTGGGGAGTTGGAGATTTATTAGAGAAAATAAAATAAAATAAAAAATTCAAGTGTCAAGTTATCAACCCAGAGAAGGTATAAAGGCTGGTGAGTTGTTATGTACATTTATTCTGTTTCAAAGACTGGAGCGTGGGTTGGTGAAATGAAATGCTGGCGGAGGTGAGCTTGACCATTTCAATATACCACAGGCCGGTTCTGGAAACATCTCATCCTGCACGAGCTTTCGTATGGCGTGAACACTAGTACCATGACACCTCAATTCCTTGAAGGCCCTTACACCGCATCCGAGGTTGGTGTAACGGACCCTAATGAACCCCCGCACGGTGGAGTAAAGGTCGCGTGTCCGAGTCCCTGTCTACCCTGCCCTCGTGTCCACAACTGAGTGCGCGAGGATTGCATCAACTTGCAATACATAAGGTAGTCTAGGGTGGATATCACTTTGAACCACCAAATCTAGACGTTTCTTATGGAGATATTTTTAGCATAAAGGACATACAGTACCTCAAAAAAACACCTTGGACTCGGTGCCTAAGTTGTACCCAAATATCAATATTTAAAGTAATACCAGTGGTATTGCCAAGTCATTGAACCTTAGGTGGTCAATTCAGAGTTTCTCAATACCTTGGTTCAAACCCTACTGACTCAATCTGTTAGGAGGGGGTTAGCAGAAGTCACCAAAAGACTTACCAGACTAACGGTAAGTCTCCTTAAAATGTATATGTATATGATTTGTGATTGTTTCAACCATTGTAAATGGGTTTGGGAACATGACCTGGTGGGTATATCATCCATGGCAGCATTATCAGTAAGTAAGGAATTTTTCAAGCCAATTCTTGTGTATATCTTGATATCACACGAATAGTGTACATTTATTGCAGGCCCTTTGAGCTATTGAGGGGGGTGTGGTAGTGCGGACAAGGGGATCCTGCATCCATCAGAAAACTCAGTCTATTCAGGTACACTTTTGGTGGACTCAAGTGCACCATCACATCTCGAAATTTCCAAGCCAAAACAGCAACTAGATTTATTAGTATATTTGTTTTCTGATAAACTGGCGGAGTATTCATGATAGCCACAATGTGACAGACAGATGCGTCTGTAGTGAATCAAATACTTTTAGAAAGGGTTTTGTAATGACTTTGGAAGCTCGAAGATTTACAAAATTAAAGTTGATAATTTTTTTAATTTTTGGATCACTGATTGAAAGGACTTCTCAAGCCCTTGGTTAGTTTCCTAATACTTCTTTTGTTAATTAAGCTCACCTAAATTGCAAAAACACATCACAACTTTTTAAAAAGCATGAGCTGAATAAATTCGAACTCTGTGTGAAGGCTGTGATTATGATTCTGGTGAGGAGTTGAACTTTATATGATCAAACAAATTGCTAGACGTAAGAGATTGATTTTATTGTTATGACTAAAACGATTTAGAGGTTCGAAATGGCCGTTGAGCTTGAAATGTCGTCTAGATGGACCGAGTATTATTATTTTTGTCCAATTCGATTAGGATAGAATTGTAATAAATTAATTCAAGACTCGTTTCACTTCGAAAGTTTTATTCGGGGAAATTCGTCTTCCGATAGGCGCTAATTCGACTCGATCTCCTCTCTTTGAAATTCGATGTTCATCATGAGCTACGTAGATAGTCTTTCGTGCGATAGCCTTATGAAGCAATAAAGAGTAGAAGCCTGTTAAGCTTCTTTATCATATTCTTTCTATGACAGGTTGAACCAATTGAACCATCACGAAGTAGATGGTAGACCGTATGATACTACTCACCTTAGGAACAACCGGATGGACGACGTAAGAAGTTGCGACCACTCTGACCGTCTTCGCTCGAACCCCAGATTGTTGCACTATGCCCACCAACGGTCGTGCCAAAACCTTGCCGGCCGACATTACAAGAGCTACCAGCCAAACTCGTCTGGGTGACTAGAGATATAGAAGGATAAAGTGTGACCGAGGTTGTTTAAGAAGGATGAGGTGAGGTGGTTTGAATGGAGGTGAGGTTTGGAGTCTGTACAGAGTAGTATGGTATGGTATACATGTCACGATGGACTGTAATGTAATGTAATGTAGTGTAGCGTAATGTAATGTTTAGTGTAACTGTCAACACAACACTTTCGCTCTCAGGTTGACTTAGGCTAAGTACCTTAGCTCTAGAAAGATATCGTATCGTATTAAATTTAAATTTACTCAACAAATTGTTTAAATAATCGATTTCTTAATTTCCCCCCTCTCATCACATCACCTCCCTCCTTCCCTCCTTCTCTCCTTCCCTTCCTCCCTCCCTCCCTCCCTCCTTTCCCCCATCGTCTTCGGCCTATCGTTCACGACTACGATTATCTTACTCAAGCAAATCAATAAATCAAAAAATCACAATATCAACGTATACTCAACTTTAGCTTCAATTGCCTCAATTTCAACATCCGATCATCGATACTTCATTTGACTTCCCTCCTACTTTTCTCCTGCCCACCACCAATCAAACTTGCTACCTACTCGTACATCTTACCTATTTCCCCAATTCTATCATCAATCACTCTTTTTTTGGAACTCCTTGACATCAAATTCAGCTTCTAAAAGTCTTATCAAGTCTGGAGTAGGATCAACGGGATAGCCTCCTCACCCCTGGCTCACTTCAAAACCCTTCTTTTTCTCACTATCAACTCAACATACTTTTGAAATTCTTCGTACTCCGGAACTATCTCCAGCTGTGAGTCTCCTACCGCCATTGATCTTTGGAACCTTGTACTAGCCCTCAATCAACTTCATCATGAACCACGAAGCTTTTTCAATATTGATACCCACTGAGGAACATCAAGTCACTTGAGGTTCATTGGCACGCCTTGTTCCTGTGCTTCTATCATCATCTCCTCATCTTTTACCATTTGGTACCGAACCTATACTGACTCAAATCACTTGAACTTTTCAACTTGTCTTTTCCTTGACCGCTGCACCGCTCTATTTAGCTTTCCTCAAGCCACTTTCACCACAATCTTTGCTCCTATCGGAACAAAAAATTGTTTACAAAGTGTCTCAGATACGCTTACCTACGCTGCATCTCCAAATTTTCAAAGATCCTACAGCAAAGGAGCTTGACTCCAACCGCACGACGCAAATATCAGCGATTGGCCATGTCCTTCTCCGACGATGAATCAGATTTATCAGATTCCTTATCATCCGCATGTTCTACTCTACCGTTACCCCCAAGTGAGCTGGGTAGTCGAGTCGGTAGCCCAAACCCACCTAGTCCATCAGCCCCCGGTATATCTACAACATCAACGACAGCTAAGCCTGAACAGACACGTAAAAGCCGTACCGGAAAATCCAAACATCTCGCAACTTCAACCTTTCCTGACAATTTTGAAAAGGACAACCTCAAAAAGTCCCGAATCATCTCACGCTCTCATGCCTCTGCTGGCCCTTCTACACCAGTAGATATCGATCGATGCGTTAAAGCTGAATCACTTCCCCCGCCATCATCAATACAACGCCGTCGGAGATCTAGTCTTAGCTCAAATACTCCTCGTGCAACCAGCGCCAAGGGAAATATTTTTGATCCCAACTCCATCATTCTGCCCGTCGATCCCTTGACCAACTCGTCGGGTTCAGCACAACATCCTTGCACATCACACGGCCGTCTTCCACTTTTTGAACAGCCTGTACTTTTACAAGGTGCCAGACCCCGTAGAGTTGCCATTACTGCATCACAAAAAGCCGTAAAACCTCCCAAGCCTACTCGAACCAAAATCAATGGATCATCCAGCAAACACCGCAATTCCATATCTGAATCAGCAAGGTCTTCAAACCTCCACTCTGACTTTGCATCACAAAGAGCACAGGCTTACAAGGACGACGAATCAAGTTTAACTGAGCAGAGTTCATCTGACGAGGAGGACCATGCAAAACCTCGGACGGGTGAAGCAACTTGCGTTCCTTCTAAACGAAGTTCTAGCCCATTTCTTCAACCAGTCCGACAAAACGCTGATCAACAACTCGACCTGTCTCAATCAAATTCTTACTCTGTACCTCTTTGCGCTCCTGCACTCGAATCGAGTCAGCCGACTGTATCTGGCCCAACTCACAAACTTCGCATCATTCTACCATCTCCGCTCGTCGCCCCAAATTGTGCTAATCTCGCCCCGCCTTCGCAAGATGATTTGTCCAAAATGGAGGTCGAACCAACTTCGACGACACCATCCCCAAATCTCGATCAGTCAACCCCGGTCGACAGCTTATCGGTGCTTCATGATACCTCGAATATTCCTGTTGCTGCGCCGACCAGATCAAGTCCAGAGCCATGCAACACAAAATCCAAGGCCGGTCGTGGTGTCAGTGAAGAAAGTGCGTTGACCCCAGAGCCAGATGATGACCACCAAGATGATTCGTCTCATCTTGTTGCCGCGGTCGAATTGACGTTACCGCACCATCAAGATCCCATCCCACCTCACACTACATCAGTTTCATCTTCTCCAAAAGCAGTTCGGCGGAGCTTACCGGTCTGCTCGCCTGTCCTCGAATCCACATCTCTACCCAATCACTCTGAACAGTGCCAGTCACTCCCTCGACCTTCGCAATCATCTTCTTTGCCTTTCCATCCTCCTAGTGGCATTCGACCTCATTCTCTCAGTATCATTCCGGCCCCATTTACAGATCCGAACATTGAATTAGCTTTACCCGTGGTAGCTGATCAAGGAACAGATACCGAGCCAACTTCTTCAACAGCCGGACCGTCCCGCAATTATCAAGGATGGGAAACAGGATCGGCTGTCCCAACGCCTTGCTTACTGGGTTCAAGTCTCGTTCAGCCAGTCCAGCCCAACACGGCTGAATATATGACTGATGACGCTCTCGACGGTGAGCCAATCGCTGAGGACGCAATGGATTACGAGATGCGAGTTGAAGAAAGCTCAAAGCCTGTGCCATCAGTCGCCAATGCCTTGGGGTACGTCATCTCGGATGAAGCCATGGACGGCGTGCCATTAGCTCAAGACGAAGACCAACGTTCCGCAGTCGAAGTAATCCCCGTGGAACCGAAATTGGATGTCAAACTCGAGCCACCGAGTACAGAGGACCAATCAGATACGCTCTCACCAGGCTTGCCCGAACCTAAACCGGAACCAGTTCCACTGAAGCCCCCACCAGCGCCCGCTGATACTGTATACGAGCATGATGGTGCGTGAGAATCTCGTCTGTTGCTTGACCGAAGTTGTCACTGGCTACTTTACTTACTGACTGGATCTATTTGAACCCCTTAGATCACGTTCGACGGCGAGAGGAAGCACTACAGGCAATGGTGAAGATTGAAATTCGATTTGCACAGCTGCGAGATCGACTATATATTGAACGCATGGCAGATGTCCATAGAGAAACATCAGCCATTCAACAAGGTCCGTGACAAGCTGCAATATCGTCAAGGCCAGCCAAACCAAGCTAACCAATCCTTCTCTCACTCTCGCTCTCTCTCTCAAAAAAAAAACCCGCTTCCTGCTCAGGTTCGCATCCGGAGTTGAATGAATATTATGATATGCTCGAACGTAAAAGGAACGCTCGACTTTCGCTAGCTACCAAAGTTTTTAGCCTCAAGGAGGTAGAACTGAGTAAAAGGAGGGAGGCGGCGACGAATGCAGTGTGGAACAAGTGGAGCGAGGCAAAGACAGAGCTACGGAATCGGATGATCAGCGAGACTCAAAGTCAAATGAAGCAGGTTGAGCGAGAGAAATTGCAACCTGAATTGAGATGTAAGTCACTTTTGGTTCAATTCTGTTTCCTTGACACTACGTAACCTTTCATCTGACGTCCATGTTCATATCATAGATAATGTCGAAGTTCAGTTGCTTCCAAAGCCTATAATCCCACAGGCCCCTCGACGGAGGTCTCGGAAGCGAGCCAAGTTTGATTATGCGGATGGACGTGAAGAGACCCTGGCGGTCGAGCTCCGGGCTGCCGTTGCTAAACGGACCTCACTGAACCTGAGTTCACTCACGGCTGAGGAATCATGGATGGATCTTGCAAACATGAAGACACAGGTAAGTTGATTGGAAATGTTTAGTTCTTTTCCTTTACACTGACTTTTACTATCTGTTCTATGATCCGATAGCCTGCTTTTACACCTTACCCCGATCCTCTCAGCCTATCACGTCCTGCACCTCATGCGACCACACCTAATGGCATATTTGCTAGTCCTTCACTACATTCACTTCCATCTACCAACGGACCTGATCGTCTGGAACCAACTAGTTCTTCATCTGGTCCAATACCAATGTCAAATGGCAAGACGATCCCGATGAGCACAGAATCTTTACTAATGCGCTATCGTCAACCCAATCATGTATCTTCTCATACTATCTCAATAGATAGCCTTAGACCAAACTCACGTCCTACATCAATCATCCAAAATGGTTTCAAACACGATACAGGATTAGATTCATCTAGATCAATTTTGGAGACTGGTTTAAGTTTAGGTACAACTTCAGGAAATGAGAAAAGAGGAACAAATTTAATCAATTCCAAGTTAACAGATCGTAGACCTACATTAGATTCAGTAATGGCTCATAATAATACAAGTTGTAATAGCAATATCAATATTGGAAATGGTTCCACAACAAATAATACTTTTAATCGACATCACATTTCTTCCAACGTATCAAGTTCACATTCTAATACTATATATCCTACTTTACCTATCACAGTGAATTATCATTGATCAGTTCACTCTTTATTTTCTCTTCTTCTATAAGTCTCGGGGTTTTTGATTTTTTTTTTTTTTTTTCTCTCTCTCTCTTTCACTTTTATACACATCTCTCATATATAAATATATTAAATCTTGGTATCTTTCTTTTTTCATTTATCTTTGGTCTTTTGTGTTGATTTGATTGAATGGTCTTTTATGGGTTTATGATTTGTTTTATTCTGTTTTTTTTTTTACTACTACTACTACCCTACTCTCCACGCTACATACTTCTTTGGGTTGGTTATTTCTGTGGAGAAAGTATATATATTGTTAATTATTATTATTTTACAAATACACATCACATGTAAGAATGACAATCTGGTTTTAGTGTCTTTTTCTCAAGTGTTTTTTTTTTCCTTTTGAGAGAGATAGAGATGGCCTTTGATTATATATATACATATATATTGTGTGATTTAAATTCGAAAGTGATCAAAAGGTTTAAATGCAAGATCATAACATCTTCCTTTTGAAGAAAAACAAACAAAAAACCCCAGAGTTTATCATGGTAGGGGTTTTTTTTTTTTTTTGATGATGAAGATGTTACAGTACAAAAGCTGTGTGTGTGTGTGTGTTTGTGGATGATGTACAATGGCACAATATGTGATACGTGATATACAGTAAATGGTTAGAATTTCCTCAGATTAATTCGAGTTATTTGGGTTGTGATATTGATATGATGATAGGATTTAAAGTGGAGCTTGATATGAGATGTTGGAAGTAAACTTGATAAATCAGTTGAAGTGCTTCTCTGATTTCTTTTTTATCCTGTCTATTATTTCCTCCCTTCATTTTTATGTATCATTTTATCAATTTTTTTTTTTTTTTTGAAAAAAGGAAATCGAATTGGGTCACACACTTACGTCTTAGGGTTATTCATCAGATTCAAGTGAATTGTTTAATATTTTCCAAAAAAAATAAAAGTCATGAAATTATCTTCAACTTATCCGCCTCTTTCATCACCCGCTTCACTACCTGAACCTACACCTTTATCAACCACGACCACGTCCAAAAATAATCTCATTCAATTCGAACAGGAACAACAAACTGAATCACAATTTAATCGAGATAATCAATCATCAACAAGTTCAAATAAATTTAAACGAATCATTGACCTTAAACCGTCTCGAACCATCAAATCTAATCTTAAATCTCATTCTCTGTCCAAGAAATTCTTACCTTATCAAAATATGACAACTACCTCTGAGCTTGATCCAAAATTAGTTACTGTCACTAAATCTTCAAATCGTAAAGGACCACACCTAATCACTTGTTTGAGGACTGACGCTATGTTATCTAAATTACGTGATGTCGGTCCCATTATCGATAGTACGGGAGCAGAATGTTATTGGAAAACTAATGATCCTGAGACAAGAGCTTTAGAAGTTAAATGGAAAAAATCAGTTGGAAAAAGTTTGGCTAGACTTTTGAAACTTACAGAAGGTAAGATAATCAAGTGACTTTATCAAGATTTCTTGTTTGTTTGTTTGTTTGTTTTTTCTAAAAAAAAAAAAAAGCAATAATAATAATGATAACATTCATTGAGGACTTATTGAATCTCAATTGAACCTCGGGAAATAGAAAAAAGTGACGAAGATTGGCAATTGACTAAGTTTCCTGAAAATTATAAACTATACCGGTATGTGAAAGGTGAAAGGGAGGATACCTACTTGCTAGGTGCGTTCTCAGTAGTTCTACTCGATTTTTATTTGGTCGGGGGGGGAGAGAGGGTGGGATTGATAGCCATGGATCATGAACTGAAGTGATCTTATCGGTCGATTCCCTTAATTATGTTTAATAGGTTGTGAGCACGTTGCGAAGTTTCGTACGGCCAACGAATTCAGCCCACATTTATATTGGTTATGTACGGACGCAGATATCAAACTTGACCGGTCACGATGTCGTTGCAAGTATTGCTCAGGTTCCAAACAATCTCATGTCAATAGCGCTCTTGGTTTTAGTGAGAAGCCGGACTCGACAACGAGCTCTTCTACGATTGCAAAAATAACTAGTCATAACAAACGGAAAGCAGAGGAAGATATCGTCAAAGAGAGTACTCGCCGAAGAACTATATCTGATACTGCCCAATTGAGGGCCACTCGATCCGCCAATTCGTCTAACAAGCCCACCGCACGCAAGTCACTACCAGCCACTAGTTCGTCCGGTCAAGGGGCTACCTTCAAGAAATCAGTATTTAATGGGCCATATGTCAACAAAGATCGTGATCGAGACTTGGCCGAACTACAGTGTGCGTTCAGGCAGGCGGAGTTGATCTGGTGTCAGCTGGATAAACCGATCGAAGGCACGAAAGAAGGTCAACCGGATGTTAGGATCGAGTACTGGCCAGCGGTCTGTGAGGAGCGTGTGTTGGAGTCAGTGCCCGAGGTATTAGTGGATGAAAAGGTGAAGGCTGGAGAGGGATCTGGAGTACGAATGACTCGATACACCATGTCGAGTGCTACAAATTCTACCTCACCAATCGATCAAAACGTTAGGCTTAAGGTGACTCAAAGATACTTTTGGAAAGTTCGACTACTCGGTACCTCTGATGTCCTTCTGAAGCCGGAGTCTGATCTCTTGGCCTATCTTAATTATCCAACTCCATCTAACTTGTTCAAGATTCAAATCAATCCTTCTAGCCTTACGCACATTTACAACGGTCACGAAACTGGTCGACCGTCCATCAAGAACTTCGAGACAGTTTCCGATGCTATCACGGCATTTGCACTTAGCCTACAGATGTCAGTACACATTAAGAATCGGTGGTCACTCATGGATAGGTACGATATCCCGTTCTTGAGGCAGATTCAAGACAAAGGCAACCGAAACGCACTACAGGCTGAAGAGCGGCAGATCCTTTACGAGGATTCGAACTTGCCCTGGTTTCAATATCTGTGGTGGGGAGCAGAGAAGATTTGGTCGGGCGAGTTAATTCGACTGATCGTACAAGCGAAGGATCTACCTCATGGACTCCGACCCATCAGCCCAGGAAGTGATCATCGATGTTTTTTCCTCAAGATCACGGGTATCTATCGTAGTGATCAAGAGAAAGGAATGATCAAGGGTCCAATTTTCGAGCTAGCACATGTCGATCAACTAAAATTCGATAAAATGGATCTTAATCCGGACTTTGATCAATCAGGTATCACACCATCACATCAAGCGAATGTGAATAGATATATGCCACAACCACCACCTGATTATTATTTCAGGAGGTTAACACCGATAGGAAAAGAACATCATCTTGTGTTACAACATGTTGCTGGGAGGTATTATCCACCTCATCAGCTTTCAATCCCACCCACCTTGGGACAAATAAATGGAATAGTAAATAATGATCCAAATGAACAAAGTGCGACTAGGCGCTCCTTAAGTTTATGCGGATTGGATGAAGGCAAATGGTTACATATGCAGTTCAGTTTTTTTGTCTTTTGCTTTTATTTTTTTTTCGCGCTCGCTCATCCTTTCATCTTTCTTTCTTTTTTTTTTGTGATCTTTACAGTTGTAGTTTATGGGTACAAGATCGTAAAGAATGCTTTAGAGCAGCTGAAACTTCAGCTGAACAAGACGTGAGAAAATTTTTCTTCAAATTTCCATCTTTTTTTTTTTTTTTCTCCGTTTGTTATTTCTTTCTATATATATCTTCTTATCTTTTCATAATCCAAATTTATCCAAATTTTATTCTCCATGGTTTTTTTTTTTTTTTTTTTTTTTTTTTTTTTTTTTTTTTTTTTTTTTTGTCTAGCTCATCTCTTGGAAGGATAAACCTTTCAACGAATTTGATGGCGAAGTTGAAGAACAACGACAACCACCACAGAAAGGAACAGTACAATCAAGTGCGATTAAAGAAGAATTTGTTATCAAAGAACAGAATGGAGCACTACAATCAAGTGCAAGTAAAGGAGAATCTGTTATTAATGATCAAGAAGATACCATTCCTGTGAATCAATCACAACCAACACTGGTTGAGATGACTGAAGAAACAAATAAGTCCATGTCTGTACTTTCGACTGATCCAGAACTGAACCTTACTTTTAACCTTGAACCCGAGCCTGTGCCCGCACTTGCGCCCACCTTGGAACCACGACCAGCTGACTTGACGAATAGACCCGAGCCATCTGACCCCATGCCAGTAGATCAGACTGGAGGAGGAGGAGCATTAGGCGGTGAAGATCTAGATTCGACAGCAGTTGAAGCTTTATTTGAAGAAGTATTTGATATCACAATGGGTGATGTTTAAAGAACGAAGAAACTGAAAAAAAAATAAAAAATCAACAAAGAACATTATTATTTGATGATAGATTAGTTTGTTTCCGGGGGAAAATGAAGTTTTTTTTTCTTTTTTCGGTTTTCTTCTTAAACTTGTATAACGAGATAACAAAAAAAGGGGTATATATTATTTCAATATCTTTTAGCCTTTTTTTTTTTTTGGATCCCCTCTGAGAGAATCGAGTACAAGTTATTAGACAAATAAGCAGACAAAAAAATAAATTATGTGAAAAGATTTGATTGTGTGATGAAAATAAGAATTAATGGTTATGATGTGTGTGTGTCTTTGACGAAGGAATGAAAGTCTTTTTTTTTTTTTTCTTTTTTTTGAGTTGTATTTCTGTGGACTGCGAGAAAGGTATAATAGAATTTTTATATATTAGTGAGCTTGTAATCATGAAAACTTCTGAGGGCTTAAAGGTAATACTCATCTTGGTACTTCTATACTGACCAAACTTTGGTACTTTTTTCACAAACAAATCCCTTTTCTCATTTTTATTAACAAAACCAGCTTCAGCAGTGAATCCTGTTGAGTATCAAAATCGACATTGGTACACCACGGGGTCAGTCCCACCGTGCCGCGACGGTTTTCTGGAACGGGGTCGCCCCGGATTCTTACTGCGGACGGTTTATTTTACAGAACAGGAGTTTGCCAGGATGGTTTGAAACCTGGACGCCAGCTAACCGATGTCTTCCGGTGTCCATCCGGGTCACATATGGGGCACACCCGGTGTGCAGCCAGTGTGTTCAGGCCCAAGGCCGGACTTGGCTGCGGCCAACCCGGACGTTTTCGGGGGCCACACCGGGTCTCACTGGTGTTTACACGGTGAGGGTACCGGTGTGGAAAGCAAGAAAGACAGGGGAGAGAGGGGGTTATATAGACAAGGGAATTGACATCACTTACAAAACATTAATGAAGGATTGGGAATTGGTATCCCAATGGGGCTCTTAAGTCCTTGCTCTCAGCTCAGTTGGGACAGGTGCAAGAATGAACAAACCACTCAAAGGAGAAGACTCACATTTTTAAAGGAAGGGGGATAGATTAAAAGCTCAAGGTATTTTTTTCAATGGCAACACTAAGAAGTGACACATGACATGCTGGTTAAAACCAATTATAAATTTACAAAGAAAATGCTCAAAATTGTAAGGAAAAGGTAGACCTTAAAAGTTACAAGTTAGAAAAATAAGATTTTAACATTATAAGTTTAACTAAGTGATCAAATAAAAACTTTAACTTTTAAAACGATAAACCTATAATAAACTAAAAGTTAACTTTTAAACAAAAGAAAATAAAGAGATTAGCTTAACTATTAAACGAATAAGAATAAAAAGCTTAACGTTAACTTTTAAACGAACGAGTAAAGATAGAAAGCTTAACTATTAAACGAATGAATATAAGAGATCAGCTTAACCTTTTAACGAACACAAATAAAAATGAAAAAAAGAATGAAAATAAAAACTAACTTGCTTTTTCAAACGATCAAATATAAACTTATAAAAAACAATCAACGGTCAAAAAAAAAACTAAAGTCACTATCTAAACGATCAACAAACTAAAGCTAATGTTTAAACAATCAAAAAAAAAAAAAAAACGAAAAAGTTAATATTTAAAAATGATAAAACTTAATATAAGAAACAAACTTACTTTTAAACGATCAAACGAATAAGCGTATACGGTTAAAACTTTTAAAACGAGCAACTTAAATAACCTAAAGTTAAAATAAAGCGATCGAAAGGTACCAGTGAGCCAGGAGGTTAAAAACAATAGAATAAAGAAAAAAAAAAAAGGGGGGG
>MU167235.1:225686-240335 GCA_015951145.1 Cronartium quercuum f. sp. fusiforme G11 | reverse complement strand
CTGAACCGGGTCTTCCGCCGGCTTGAAACGAGGCGGCCTCGAGGGCTGCTCGAGTTATTGCTGACCTGGTATGAAACCAGGCGCGATCTGACTGGGCCAACGGGTTTCTTCACAGCCCGTGTCCACCCCGTGCTGGTACGAGGCGAAGACCAGGGAGGACCTGGTTGACCTCGGGGCAGATTCACACCCACCACACTCCAGGCTGAAACCTGAAATTGACCCCGTGGTGTAATTTCCAAAGGCAGTCGGATATAAATGTAATTGTGCCGGATCAAGATGAGGACGGGTCGGGTCTGTGGCTAGCTTAATTCAATGCTCGTCAACACTTGAGCTTCGACCTCAATTAAAACTTTGACTGGGCAAAGATAATTAATTACCCGCGGATATGAAAATAAAATAAATCAAAATCCAGGAGAGGGACATTCTTTTTTTTTTTTTTTTTTTTTTTTTTTTTTTTTTTTTTTCAAATGAAAAAATATCCTTAAATTATTTATTTAAGGTAAGGTTTTATAATCTGTTCCTTTATGCTTTCTTTCTTTCTTTCTTTTTTTTGTCAGATGAGGTCAAGACGGTATGTTCATCTTTTATCTACACCAATAAAATAATAAAACAAGAGAAAGTTTTTTTTTTTTTTTTTTTTTTTTTTCTTTTTTTTTTGAAACAGCAGTACTTGGTCCCACACTCTGACCTTTCGAGACTTTTCAGATTACACGTCGTGCTCAAAGTTCAAAGCGTTCTTGCGATTAAAAAGGGCGAGCCATCAATTCTCACCAATTTATGCCCGTCTATTTGTTGTCATCTATTTTAAAAAGTTTTTTTATTTTTATTTTTTTTGGTTCATTTCATACATTTATTCATTCACGAACAATTGGATACTCTCTAACTCTAATTTTACATCACACATTCCTTATCTTTGCTTAATATATAAAGTAAAACATCATTTAATCGTAGAATTTTATATAAGTAAGATCATGTGGTCTTTAACTCAAACAATTTTAATACTATTCATATCAGTCCGTCTTGGAAAAAGCTTTCCTCAAATTGTATGATGAGTTTTTTTTTTTTTTCTTTTTGTCCTTTTTCCCCTCCCTCTTCTTATCATCATATGAGTGCTCAAAGGTGACGATTGATTTCAATACATATATAAATAGCTCGGAAGGCGAGCCGGAGGTTTGAACGGACAAAACGTTTCGGTTTCCGATTTTGAACATTTACTCAAATCTCGCCAAATCTTGTCGAATAGCTTAGGTAGCTTAGTCGGAATAATACCAAGTTAATAAAAGATTTTTTTTTATATTTTTTTTCTCCCCTTTTAATACTGGCCAAAAAAAAAAAAAAAAAAAAAAAAAAAAAAAAAAACTTGATAAACCATAACACGTAATTGAAAATAGATACTAACTGAATTTTTTTTTTACTCATAGCCACGCTTGATTTAGCACCTGTAGCTAGTATTGGTCGAAAGCGTATCCCGGATGAAGATCATCCTTTCAGGGTAGGTTACCTTTATGTATTTCATTAATATAGAAATGATATATATATATCCAAACTGAATGAATTTATACTTTTGAATGAGTTGATTCAGGCTCCTGGTCCTGATGATATCAGGGGGGGCTGCCCAGGACTCAATATACGTACGTACAAAAACTCAAGATACGATCATAGAAAAAAAAAAAAAAAAAAAACTAATCAAATTGTGTTTACCAAATTGTGAATATAGTTGCAAACTATGGTTATGTAAGATTATTTTATAATAATAAATGGTTACATGTTGTAGAGATAGGATACAAAAACTTTGACTAATTGATGGTTATTTGTTATAGATTTCCAGAGACGGTATCACCACCGTGTCCGAATTGATATATGGAATGCAAGAAATGTTAGGCTTTGGGGCCGACCTTGCTACAGTTCTCGCGGCAGTTGGCTTGTTGACATCTGTTGACCTCACGACGTGAGTATGAAGTTATGTATGATGACCATAGGGCAGTTTCCAGATAAAAATGATTTACTGATGAGCTTTGTCGGAATAGTTTGAAGATATCGATTGGTAAAACAGACTCCAGGACCGATGGGCCGTTATCTGGATTGTTTGGAACGGCTCCAGGGTTGTTCTCAACAGAAGCTCATGGCAAGTTTGAGGTCGATGGATCACTCGCTTACGTCGATGCATACTTTGCAAATGGGGACACATTTCAATTTGATAGCAATCGTTGGAGAAAATACCGACAACTTGCTGGTAAGATCTTCATTACCACCTCTTTCTGTTCAGTATCTGACCTTTTCTCAATTTGCCATCAGTCAATCACTTTGAAGGCGTGATGACGACGAAGTGGGTTGGTGCTGTTAGAGATTTAGAGGTTAGTCTTGTTCTTGTTCATCAAACTCAAGCACTCTGTTTTTTTTTTTAAAAAAAAAAAAGAAAGAAAAAGAAAAGGACTCTTACATATCAGTTATCCATTCCATCAGTACCACGAATGTCGTGATAAAAACCCGCGTTGTAACTGGGTAAGTAAGCCTGAACTATCCGTGTAGAATCAAGAAGTGAATAAAGTGAACTTGACATTATTTTTGACGTCAATTAGAATATCCTGAATCAGTCAGTTAAGCAAATAGGTTCTCAATATCTGAACACCCAACTCAAATTGTTTGCCTTCCTTTCAGGTTAGTTTTTTACTTAGGGCAGGCGTTCATACCCAACCTGATGACGTCGGCCGATGCGGACGGAAATCCGTTACCTGCCGATGTGAAATCGATCGAAACGTTTTTTGGACTGATCGAGAACCCAGATGGTAGCTTCACCCACGGTCACAGCCGATTGCCACCTGGTCCAGATGGCCATTTCTACAGGCGTGCGGTACCTGCAACAGTGAGCAGCTCAGTGGTCATCCGCTCCTGTTAAAAAGCTCATTTAATCTAACCCATGACTTTTTTTGACAGCTTGCGCAGGTATTGACAACTTTAACTGATACTTTGCTAGCATGTAAGTTAATCTTTTAGTGATTAATTTGGACAGGGAAAAAAAAAAAAAAAAAAAAAAAAAAAGAAGAAGAAGAAGAAGTTTGCTTGGCAAAATACTGAGATATGAGTCATTTCATGTCAATCTAACTAATGTTTTTGTAAACAGATCCTGTAAGTGATAGATTTCCTGATTCTGGACTCACAAAGTGTTGTAAAAAAACAACCATCTCAAAGATCATAACCTTTCCTTTTTTTTCAGGTGGAGTTTGGATCGAATGATGGTACTCTGGGACATTGGAATCCATCCTTAACACAGATCCCTAATATTGTTGAATTGAACATAATCTGTTACCTACTTCAACAAGTTGAGTCATTTATCAAGTTTCTTCAGAGAAATGTGAGTGAGATAATAAAAGTTTCAAACTAACAATTTTTTTTTTTCTTAGACACGTGATCCCAAAAATTCTAGATATGCTGACAATGAACCTGTCAGTTTGGCTTTGGGAAAGTTACTTAGAAATTCCTTACAACCTATCTTTGAGCAACTTTCTTGCTAATTTGATGACATCAGTATCAAAGATTGCTCTGGAGACTCCTTTCGTATTTTTAACTTTTAATATTAGATCACCATCTTTTTTTATTTACACTTACTTTTTAACAATAACTCTACTTTCTGGGAATAGACATAATTAAGGGGCCATCTCTTTTTATTACAGTTTACTAATATATTTATATAGTTGGTCTAATTTCACTCAAGAATTTTTGTTCATCCAGAATGCTGAATGAGGCATTTCCAAGTTCACATAGTCAGATCACAAGGAGAGTAGAGTAAAACAGTCTTAGAGATCTAAAAAATCATGTTGGAAATGCCTTTTTAATAAATTTCAGAATGTTGGTATCTGATTTGACAGACCTGTGTGTAAATGGTGAATCACATGTAGTGTGGCATGTAGATCTTGTGGCCCAGTAACACTGCTAGCTGGCATGTACCATGTAAAGTGGATAGGAGCCACAGGTCCTGAATTCCTGATGGAAATGTTCATCATGTCCGTGAAGGAAAGTCTCTGTTGGGAGTGTAAGGAAGTACAAAGCTGCTAATTGGTACTGGTATTGCCTCCTGACAAGGGAGTTATACCCATGGACACTGAACCTCCAAACATTCTTTGAACAGCTCTATTGCTTATGTCCAAGGTTGTCTCTCAAAATGATCAGAGAGTAGTCATCTAAGCTCAAATTGTGTTACTCATTCTTTTAAATTCTAAACTGCACTAATTTTGAAAGTCTCTCTACTGTTTGGTAGCATCAAGTAAGTTTTATCTGTTGTGAATGTAAAGTGAAGCCCAGTTTATTGCATTCTCCCTTGAATTGATTTCAGTTTTAAAGAATCTGAACCAATCATTTTCCTGCTTGTGGACATACTCTCAACACTGATTTGGACTGATTTTCTTAAATAATACAACCTATTTCCAACATAACCATCAGTCTTTTTAGCTTTTCAGTGCTTGCTATTCCAACCCATCTGAAAATCTAACTGCTTCTAGGAAGCTGGCCTTCCATACTAAAATCTGAGTCATTTTTGGGTGAGAATGTAATGTAATGACTATGACTGTCAGCCCTGAGGACTACCTGGTAGTCCCACAGGCTAGAAAACAGTATGATTACATATAGTAACCATATGTAATCCAATAAAAGAACACATGTAAAAACAAATGTACATGAATAAAGTAACACTGTACATATGTAATATATCAAGTTGCATATGAGGTGACAGAAAACAGGGAAATGAACAAGGTTCAGTTCAATTCCAGTGTTATACCTAACACTCACAAGTCTCTCACCTTGATCAATTAAAAGAGAGGAATAATTGACAAGGAAGAAAAGAAAGACTCATGGAGTTAGGCTTCTGTCAGATAAGTGTCCATGCACCTGGGCATTAGGTTACAAATAGTGAGAATAGTTTTATCAAGAATTAGGTCTTCAAATTCACTGTTTCGGATTTGTAAGTCTGTACAATAAACTGAGCAAAATGAAAACATGTAAGTGATTGAAACATAGACTCATACAGTAATAGATTGAAAAGAGTGTGTAAGGAAAGATAAAAAAATTGAAATTGAAATAGAAAATGAAATATTTTTAACATGAGGGACATATGTAATATATATCAAGTTACATATGATGAACATATGTAATGTATCAAGTACATATGAGAAACACATGTAACAATAAATAGTCACAACTCAGGCTCAGTATCAAGAGCCATTGATAAGTACACTTACAGTAAGGCCTACATAGTAGGCCTTGGAACTAGTACAAAAACCACAACTAGGCCCAGCATGGCCAGAACTAAATAGCTGGACTATAATATCCTTGTATTGAGGGCTCAAAGGAAGAAAAGGTATATTAAACCCTGCCTCCTTGAGCAAGAAAGCTCTTTTATTCCTTCAACCTTTTTACCACACACCAAACTGAGTATCACACAATTGAGGTTATCTCTTATAGAATATCTACTCAAAAGTGTACCATTCATTAGGTGAAAAAGTAACCAGGCCAGGCTCATAGCAGCCTTTCTTGCTATAACCTTCACTAGTTGGGAACTAGCTGTGAAGAAGAGATAAAGCACTCAGATGAGAGGAAGTCATAAGAGTTGGACTCCATTTCAACCTCTAATCTTCTAAAAGGCCACTGTATTCAAGAAACCCTTCAAAAACATCTACAAGGAAGCTTATTCAAAACCCTGTTCAAAAATAGTTCCCTGGTCTCAAACCCTCTTCTTAGAGGTCATATAACTGAAGTCTGTACTTATTTATCACAGCTCAGACTCATTCAGTCACCTGTCATTGTTGAGCACAGTGAAGAGGAAGGCCTAAAAGAAGCCTTCCCCTCACAATGACAGGGCAAAATGAATTGGGAGTGGCCTTACATGAGCCTGTGCCATTGCAAGCAAGGGAAGTGTGTGCAATTCAGCACACCATGAGGAAGGGGACAGTTTGAGCCTTGGGTCTGGCTGTAGACCCCACTCACATTCTGTGACACTCCTGCAAAGAGGTTGCAACAGGGAATAGAAGGTGAATTGGGTTCAGATCATCTTCATTTATTTGGTTTGGCCTAGAACTCCTTGAGATTGATCTTCAAGTCAATATTGTTAGTAATGACCATTGGAATTTCCTAATTTCCTGTTCCTGGATCTCTGTCAAAACAAACTCAACACTGGCCTGTCAGTTAGTGTGTTGTATCAGTCTTACCCTCCCTGGGAATGACTCATGTGTGTTGTTGTGTCAGTCTTACCTTCTTTGGGAAAGACTCAGTCCTATGTCTGTTTTGATGTCCTGTAGGATTGGTGACTGTAGTGCATGTACCATGTGGTCCATACATTACACTGGGTGGATAGTAACTTGGCAAACAGGGGGTGTGATGGTGTGATACATGATGACTACTTTGGGAAGTGCTTCTCTGGGTGTTCTTTTATACCCAGTCTCTCTCTTCCCCTCCTCTGATTCTTTTCTTCACCAAAAAGAATCACTAAGTCCTCCACTGTTTAATTTTTTTTTTTTAAATCCAATTATCTCATCCTCACTCCATTCTCCTCATTTTATTTCTTTCAGTTTTTATTTTTGTTTTGTCACATCTGTTCTACCTAGGTCTGTCCTCATCTTGTGCCAGGCTTTGCACCCACCAAGACATACCTTCGTATCTAATCTTGTTGCCCACAGGATTGTGTTTTGTTTTGTAGAATTCTACAATGACATCAAAAATTAATCTTTGGAGTCTATTGACCAAATATCTCATGCATCCAATGTTATATGATCTCATGCAGGGCTTTTGCTCATGCCAACAAAGCCAAACATATCAATTTTGCATGTCCCTGATTCAAGGCTGGATGGGCAAGGATTTCTGAGAAAGCTCAAATCACATATGTTAACTTTAAATCTTGATGGGCATGTGACTGCTTCACACTATGTACTATTTCAGGTTCCTTCTGCCCTAGTAATTGCAGCAAGTTGCAATAGATTTTGATTGCCCAAACTTATCCACAGAATGTCATGGATATGCCAGGGTACATGATCATGTCCATTCTTTCAAAAACATCTTTCTCAATGTTTAATGTCCACTTGAAAATTCTGCCAGCTGCTGCTGCGAAAAAAAGAAAGAAAAAGAAAAAAACTCAGACAACATGCACACATTGCCATCATTAAATTAGGCCCACCTTTAGAAACTCAATTGAGGCAAATGGGAAATGCCATATTCTCATTCAGGCTTCTAATTCTCCAGAGGCTCAGGGATCCTTCTGGTGCAAATCAACCGCTAAGTTTCATTCAGTTGTAATCACATCTTAGGATGTGAAGGTACATTGCCCGCCAACATAATATGTATAAGAATGATGTCATCAGAAACAAACAACCTTATGACCATGCACTATGCACTATGCGCTACATCACATGAGAATCTGTGGAAACCCCGAAAAAAACAATAAATCACGCCAAACGCAGAAAGCCACGGATACTCAAAGGCCAAAAAAAAAACAAAAATAAACGATGCAAAATAAAACAAAAATACTGAGATAGAGAAACCAAAGGAGAATATCAGAGTGAGTGATGATGAGATGTATGGTGTTGATATTTTACTGATCATTCTGTTCCACCATACTGAGTATCACAAACGAGCTCAAGACCAAAGCAGCTCCCACCAAAGAAGTGAATTGGAATGATGAACCTTTGATCAGATCACCTAATACGGCTACTGGTAAGGTGAGTGAAAGTCCCTGTTATTCGCATACAATCAGTGCAAAATTCCAATCTGAATATGAGGGTCAACTTACCAGGGTGACAACTAATGGCGAAGTCTTCAACATAGCCAACATGTAACTGTGTACAGCCACCCAAGATATTTACATCAGAATTAGACTTGCTGAAGTTCTTTAAAGCTCGAACTAGCTCACAGGTAATCGGAAACAAAGGTGATCATGGCGTTTATAAAGACGGAAAGCCAAAGCTTACGCGAGCCAGGAAGCACGAATGGCTCGACGCCGGTGAAGTGCAGTAAGATGCCCATGGGCCAAAAAGTTAAAAGATTGATTGCTCCAACAAACCCAAAAAACAGCTTTTTTTGTTTTGTTTCGTCAGACCACCTTCGTGTTCAATTTTTTTTTTGAGGATGCGGTCAACATATCTAGTTTAGCTTACTTGCATATCCATTCGCGACTCATCTTTCACTTTGACCTGTTGGTAACATCAAATAACGTCAAACTTCGTCATCCGATGAGGGATAATTTTGGTGAGGAGAATGGATCTTGGGCTTACCTTCATCAGAAGCACATAAAGTGCGTACAGAGCTGCCGAAGATAATGCGAGGGCGTCCCCAAGGATTGGTTTCCCCGACTCCTTAGCATCCAGAGCGTGGGCCATCTCGTGATCTGACTTCGAGACCAGAATGACTCCTAGCACGCTCATTCCGACAGCCGAAAGTCGACCAATGCTGAACTTCTCCACCCCGAGCGCTACACCGCATCCGAGCGTAAAAAATCCACTCATGGAAGATAGGATTGTAGTGCTGGAGACAGATGTGTAGCCCAGTGCAGCATTCACTGTCCAACTTTTCAATTCCACACCTCCATTAGCACCTAAGACTTGTATTTGCCAGACTTTCACTTGGGGAAAATATACTGACTTAGCTGCAAACCAAAGACATGAGAATGAAGCTGCAAGCTGAGCTGTCTCCTTCGTACTCAGCGGTCGCTCCGGTGTCGAAAATGCGCGAGAAACTGAACGAGCTCGGGTCTAAGGAATGGAACGATCAATCAAGTAGGTATAGTTGTTGCACAAGTCATCAGACCTACCTCATTGGTGTCCGAGCCTTGCTCATCCTCCACAAGTGCAGTATATTGATCTCTGCCCGAGCACAGTCCCAGTTAGATGATGTAGAGAAGTAAAAAGTTGGAGAACATTCGTACCTCGACCCGTGGAGTGGCTGTTGATCATCGGAAGGCGTTCTGGAGCGGCCTCGTCGTTCGACTGACGATTTGGTAGGACGTAGATAAGAGATGGCGGGGCGGATGAGGTATAGAACGAAGGAGGATGTGCAGATATATCTGTGGATAGGAATAGATTGAAGTTCGAGCAAAACATGAGGCGGACGATATACCGATCAATGCTGCTCATTGTGATTGAAGACAGCGATACATCGGAAGGTTTGACGGACGTCACGAGCCAAGGCTGGTTCCACGATTCGTTCCTAAACATCGACTGTTAAAAGGTCCGATGGTGAAAGGATAGCTGTTAAGACACAAGAGCTATCTAATAGGTCTGGCAGAGTTTCCTAGCCAGCTTAAAGGCTCACACTCATCAAGAAAGACGAGCTGCGTGAACGGAAAGAAGCCGAGAAGATCCATAGGTAAAATAAAGGTAAGCGGCCACAAGTCAGTATCTCTATCAAGGATGATGATAAATGAAGGGTTTGTCGTCTAAAAAGAAAGGACGAACCTGACCCATAGCGCTACTACGATGAGCAAGAGGCCTATGCCTGATATGTATTGAGCCGAGTTGGAGACAGTCGAGGGATGAGTTGAGTGATTGGGATGAGGCCTCCGGCTTGAGCCGGTGACAGGTGAGGATGGTTCGGGAATGTCCATGAAGGGAACTTGGGCAAGGGTTGAGACTGAATTGAAGTAATTAAGTGGCCACTGAGTCTCACTTGAATACATGGATTTACATTAAATCGTTTAAATCGACCAACGCTTTACAGTACCACAACTTTCTTTACAGTTACATAGGTACATACCTCAAAAGGACGAGCCTGGCCAATAAATCCTGTTAGTGAACCAGTGACTAATGATTGTGTATGCAATGCATGGTATAGCATGTCCATCACATCAAAGAAATACAACTGTAATTTGACACACACACAAAAAAACAAGTGCCTCTTGAAGCCTTCAGCATTAGAGAGGGCCAATAAAGTATACACTGCTTCCTGAGAAAGTAGTAGTAAATCTAAGTAATAAGAAAGGCAACTGTCTATTGTGAATGAGAGTTTTTGTAATGAGCTCTGTTCCAAAATTTCACTCAATGAGGATCAAAATGTCGAGCTGACTTTTTCACAGATGATTGATGAAACCGCAAAAGAAAAAAAGAAAAAAAAGAAAGACAGAAAAAAAAAACTTGTTGCATTTGAGTGTTATGAACTTTGAGAAGGTAAGAAATTCATTTGTCATTTTTGAAAATATTTGAATAGTAGAGGCACTTCGTGAAATGGTAATCTAACCTTAACCATGCAAAGTACACCACAATTTTCCGGAAAAACCTAGTTTGATGAAGAAAACATTGGAGTAAAGCTACCCAAATGTATGCATCCTGATTTCCTAATCACGGACAGGTTAACAGGTCACCCAAAAGATCCACCACTTGCTGCTGTTCAACTTTATTGGCCCGTTTATCATCATCTGCCATTCGTACCGTGATACTAGCCCAGCAGCCGTGTTTCTGATCCATTATGTGATACTCACTAGGTAGGACCTCATCTCCACAACGTTTGAGATCTCGATGTGATTTCCAAAATTTCCAGTCACTGTGACCGTATTGTGAAGTTAGAACAAATTTGTAGTCTTCCGGTGCTTTACACTTTCTCTTGGGTCCTGCTTTCTGGATGTTGACATTGAGGAGAAGGCCTAATGGAAGGTAAGGCTTCTGTTTGTCGACCGAGGTCAAAGCATTGACTAGTCGTAAGACTACTTTGGCGTAAATATAACTTGCATCAGATGGCTTGAGCTTTCGGTATCCATGCCTATGGTGCTCCTTGAAGACAGATAAAGCAATAGCGGGTATGTCATGTAATGCGGCCCACTCTGCAGCGTTGTACGTGCCGGAAAATTCTGCCTGTGGTCCAATGTTTGCTGGTGGAGGTAGATAAATGATGATTGGAATAAATCAGCTTTCAAGTATACCGTGAGATCACATTTCGTTGCGAGCGCCCCTGTCTGAGACTATAACTGGCAGGAAACTTTTTGTCCGATCTTGAACTTGTAGCTTCTTGGCTCCAGTTTTATGACTCGGATAGATGAATCATCAAAACTTGAATCGCGTCCTGCTAGGCAGAAACGCTACGATGAAGATGGGCAAGTACGGCAAGAAAAAAGTTACTGACCACCAAGATTGGGACCTGTTAAAGCTAAATCAGGTGGACCCCCAAAATATAATTGAGATAGGTTGCGCACGCCGTACTCAATCGCATCGATCGGATTTCCGTTGACGTAGCAAACGTGTTCTAGTAAACGATAGCGGTGCTTTAACAAGTCAATTTCTTCATGCAGTGTATTGATACTCGGCGTTCTGCCTCCGAAATTACAATCACTAGAACAAAAATATGAAGCAAAACCTGGCCAACCATCCTCTGGATCGCATCCGTAGCCGGGAGCCCCAGCTGGTGCAGAATGGTACTCTGCTGGTTCATCCAGATCCTTCACCTTTTTCCTCGCCCCACCGGTGGCACTCCGATCATGAGTAGGCGCTGAAATGATAGGCTATGTGTATTCGAAAGTACATGTTAGTGACAGACGATCAGGAATTATTAGTCAACACCAACCCATGCGTCAAAAGGTGCGCGCTATGAACATCGAGATTCTCTATTCGACTGTTACTTACAAATTTGCCGTCCTCCTTGAGTACTTGGTAAAGTGCCCTGATGTCTGCCTCGGCCCCTGCAAAAAGGCCAAGTGCAAAGAAATAGGATTTGATGATACGTGTCAGGTTTTGACATGTCAGTGAGCAGTTCAATTTCAGTGTTGAAAAAAAAGCGTCAGAACCTCTTTTGCTTGATCTTTTGGAGACGTGATCTGATTAAAAAAGGAGAAGAAAAATCTCGTACAGCCATCATCGTTTGCCAGCAAAACGTTCAATTTTGTTTTGGGCGCCTGTGGGATTTCGGTTTGTGTATTGCTAGACGATAAATCCGAGCTCACCAGCTTAGATGACACTGATAATACAAAAAATAGAAGAACGTTCCACATTTCTTGGGAATGATTTGTTTGACGGGATATAAATGAGTGTCGAGTCGTGAGCGAAACTGGTTTTATTAAAAAAGGAGTGGCTAATGCTAGTTTTGATTAGATGGTTTTACTCTGATGCTATCCCAGAACAAGCAAATTAAATTAAATTGAAATTTACAGCGACCAGAAAGATCCAGTAGTGGGTTAGAGAAAAATAGGAGACAGATAAGGTTGAGCAGACAAGAAAAAATGAAGCCAGATGGCGCAATAAGTACGTGAGTTGAAGAACGACTCGCTGAGGAAAGGTAAAGAACTGTCAGGAACAATTCCATGGTGGTGATCGACTGGTTCTTACGTTCCCTCAACCACTGTATGTGCCAGTCCACTATGTCTAGCGTTGAAACTTGGTGTCACAGTCTCATAGCCGATAAAGGCTTGTTGAAGCTCAACTTTTGCTCGTACGGAATTTCCGAGGCTTTGACAGGGTCATTTCGGAGCGTCGTACTGTTGACTCTTATAGTAGAACGGATGATGCAATCTAACACACTCTGCACCCACTCCGCTGTTCGGAAATTTTCTTCTTGTCGATACCTGATGCGAAACTGGGACACATGTAAGGGTTCCAACCAGAAAAAGCTCCATGATCAGTGTCCCTGGACAATTACCAATTACTCTACCAAGTGCTACCATGCTGCACTGCCATCTTATCTGATCGGCTTAGTGTCCTGCAAGAATACCTCCCAGAACACCATGCAAAGCAACTATGATGGCAGTGCTGTGATTGGGAGACTTTGTCTGACACTAAATGCTACGTCCCCGTTGCCGTCCTCTTCATTGGTGAACGGGTTTTGGTGAGCTGCTGTATATAATGGACACACTACCTACATGTATCTACCTCTCTCTCAAAGGAAATTCCCATCCAAAATTCTCAAAAACTTATGGGTTTCTTGGACCGAACCAATAAAAGATAGAAATGTGATATAAAATTCTTTTGATTACTCATCAGGGGTTGCTCCTATGCCCCACTGGAAGTTCCTTTGTGAAAAATCTCTTCAAAAGACAAAGTACCCGATTGTATTGTGTACACGTTTATTATTCTTGTTTAAGAACAAGTTTTTTTGAGGCTGTTACTAAGTTTTCATGCAAATAGTTTTATATTTTGGGTGTCTTCTGGCTCCTAACCACCTTTTGTTACTTGGCAAACATGTCTGGATGCAAAGTAGGACTCTCTCTCTCTCTCTCTTTTATGCTCTCCATCCCTTGTTTTCTCCGACTCCTCCTGACAGCATCCAAGAGCAGGCTACCTCACACTTCACTGGACCACTACACTTCCTCTGAAGTTTTAGGACAAGACATAAACTGTTGTACCTGGGACCACACTAAGTGGTTTTCTGTGGCAGAGCATGTTAGGACCATGGAACATTGGAGATATTATCGCAATAGCAAAACAATTGCATTTTGAACGCTCTGCATCCCAACAAGCAACTACCGGCCCAAATCTGGGGGGTTTGGGGCCCAAGATCAACAGTGGACCATTATGACTATAATAGTCACAGTAGGGCCAACAGCGTAGTTCAATAGTTGTCGTTTTGGTTGCTTCAAGTAGGCTTTGACTGTTCCAAAAATGTTTATAGTTGAGGTCGCTAACACTAATAGCGTAGTGTACCAACACCCATAGTGCATCTGTTTGGCCCATAGTCGGTCCCCACTATACTATTAGGGCATCCACAGTCGTTGCAGTAAACCCTCTCATTACATCAAATTTGATGAGACCCTAGTGATTCACCAACTAGTGACCCTCTAGTGATCCTCTCACAACCCATACCCATACACAACACCCGCAACCCACACACCCTTGACTGGACCTTGAGACACTTGAGTCTGATGAACTCGATCAACTCATTCAAACTGAATTCCCAGATCCAATTAAACCTCATTCAATAGCTTCAATTCTAACTACCGATACTCGTAAGTGTTTTCGTTTTTTTTTTTTTTAAAAAAAAAACAACATTTTATTTCACTCAACTGACTTGAATTTGTTTAAATCATTTAAAATCAGAGAGAACGATCGATTCTCTCACTTTATTCTTATAGCATTTACATCATCATCAAGCTCAGCCATACCAAATCATGTTGACCAAACCCACTACTGAAGATGTTACATTCTTTGATACACTCTCACTTGAGTCTGATGAACTCCCGGTTCCCAAGCATTACATCCCACAGATGGTCCCACTCATCATCATCATCCTCAAAAAGATACCGTGAGCGTCAAAGGTGTTGTTGGAGTGTATTTAAGAGGGGCATCTGGTACAGATGCCTAAACTTGGTGTACTGCTCACTACCATGAGTGTAGAAAATTTGCAATGTGTACCACCAAAGTTACACTAGTGAGGGTTTAGTGATCAGGGGTGTGAAAAACTGGGTTTCACCAGCTGGTGACACCTAGTGTAGCACGACGTAGTGTAAATTGGGTGCAAAATTAGTGCAACGACTGCAGATGCCCTCAGCTATCGATAGGAACCCCCCCCCTCGAAAGCCGCTAGGAAACCCCATGGTGTAAAACTCCAAATTTTGACATTTTTCATACGTGCAAAAAGCGGTTTGAATCTCACTGATTCATAAACTGTTTGGTACTCATCTTTGGGCAGGGTTTCCTGCCACAATTGAATTTATATACCTTGGATACTGTCAGCCCTGAGAACTGTATGACAGTCCCA